>KZ652636.1:61023-82709 GCA_001010745.2 Gerris buenoi
TATATATAACATATATAATCATACTTTTTTTTATTTAAAAAATTAATGTAAAGAATAGGTAATAAAAATAAAGATTTCTTTTGTAACAAATATAGAATTTTTTCTTCCTCCCTGTGAGTAATTTTACGTGATTTTCCAAATATATTAACATTTTTTTTAACAATTTAGGATGTATACGTTTCAAGTTACTATGGCACTAAGTTTTTCATGATTTATTTTTTAAGAGAAAATTAAGATGAAATGTCAACAGGTTATGGGAACTGACAAATACTAAAGTATCTCAAACGTATAAATAAGCGAGTAACAAAAAAACTTAATGGATGTAGGGAGTAATGTAGTGAACTCTCACGTAGCAGGATCCTTTACCACTTCTATCTAGAGGTTGATTTGAATAAACCCCGTTGGAAAGACAACGCGTGCATATTAACAACACTGTCGAGATAGATACGGAGGGGAAGTTGACGCGAGAGTAGTCTGGCCTGATTGAGTGGGGGAGATGTGCCGGCGTCAATCTGTCTGCCACGGTCTTTTACTCTTCATAGCTCTCCCGCCCATTTTTTATTTTTTATTTTAAACGGCCAACATTATTGCATCTTTATCAAAGATCGGTTGATGGAACATCAATATCGATGTATCGGATCAAAAAATATCGATTTTTTGGAGTTTTGAAGTATCGGTAACATCGATGTTCACCTATGTTAAACACATCGAATAAAAGATCTTTCGATTTATTGGCTAACATCAATGTTAGTTTGGTTTGATGTTTGGTGTCGAACAGTAAAGACATCGATGTTTTGGCTAACATCGATGTTAGTTTGGTTTGATGCTGAACAGTAAATACATCGATGTTTTGGCTAACATCGATGTTAGTTTGGTTTGATGTTGAACAGTAGAAATCGAAGTTTAGCTATCCATGGTCCTAACCCTAGTTCTAGTTGATAAGCGTACATATCAATATCAATGCTGGTTTGTTTCATAATCCACTACTAACATCAGTATGGTCTTTATCATTTTTAATACTTCAATAAAGTGTCTTCAATAAGTATCCCAAATTTTCCACATCTTAAAACACTGTCTTAATAAATCTAAACTTATAGAAAAATCATTCTTTTTTTAAAAAAAAAGGTTGCTTACCGGCTTCTCCATAATCTTTTCTAGCCTTTCCTGCGAGAGTCTTTCTCCAAAGCTCTTTGGTAATTGTTCTTTGCTTGGCAACCAATCGTTAGTGGCTGAGGCCCAATCATTGTGATGATCCAAGATTGATGCCGGTTGAAACACTTTACCGACCTGTAACATAAAATTAAAAAACATTTATAAATCAAGCTGGCATACTACTTTTATCCTTTGTCCCAAAGAACATTGGACTAAACATCCCTTTATCTTAATATTTATTTAGTTAATGACATTCATATTCTAAAAAAAACTTAAGGGAGTGACAATCTAAAGAAGTACCCAAATTACTACACAGTCACACTGTAATCTCTACATGGACGGTTTCGAGTAAACTAACTCAAATGCATTCTAACCTCAATAGAGTCCAGTGACAAGACGATAGCGCTAGTGACTCAGCAGTTTAGGAACGGGGAGGGCGTATAGAATGTGATGACTGTGCTTATTAGATCAGTTGAGCACGACAGAAGGATAAAGAAAGGTAAAAAACATTATAGGATCAAGGGAAACACGACTATAGATACCTAGTAATGTTTGGAGCTTAAAGGCATAAAGTACGAACATACTATTAGTTATATTTATTACTTAAGATAATTAAGGGGAAAAAAGGCAAACGATGATACTGCATGAAGAATGTTCTTTCTTCATACAATGTTGTAGTACTAATTTTAAAGATAGAACTTCTTTGTATCAAATGGATTTTGATGTCAACAATAATAAGCGACGACACATAGCGGCATTTGATCTAAGGAGATCAGTAATACGGGAGGTCTCTCTCTCAAGAGTAAAAAAACACAAGCTTAAAGAGATATATGGACAGGGTGATGAACTCTTTAGTTCACCTACCACACTCTGGAATTTCTTCTTGTTGAAGATTTCTTGTGCGCGGTTTTTTCCCCTTCATCACAATCTTCTAACTCGTTCCTTTTTCTCAAAGATTGCAAGGGGATGGGTACAATCGGTATCTTGTCACTGCATTCCTGCAGCGGATAGTTGAATTCCATTACAATTAGAGACAAAGTCAGCCAACGGGATGATTCCACCGCTTTGTCAGATTGAAAAATATTTGTCCGCTTCTGCCTGTGTGTTAAGACCACACAGGAGATGAAATGCCTGATTGGTTACAAGCAACCTGATTCAGTCTAGACTTAGATGGATTGCAATTTTTTTTATCCACCTTACTTAGCATTATTTGTAATTTAAACTATATTTACATTTAAAGGCTTCAAAGGACCATTAAATTTATTATTATGACTTGATTATAGTGTCTAAATTTAATTTTAAGCTTCTTACACATGAACATCAAGAAGATTCGGCATAATCCATCAAAAATTTTAATATGAATGTACCAAAAAAATTATGCTCACGAAAAGCAAATTTAACGATGGCACTGGTAACTAACATGCATTACATGAGTGTCCATCGAGTTGTTCATCCTATCTTACAATAATTAATTATATAATTTTATTTCACATTTGCTCATCTAACAAATTGCAAAAAATTGCAACAGCATATTCTTAGAAGCTTTGCATATATCTAAAATAGTTACATAAAACATTTCTTATTCCATTTTTTTAAAACTATATTTATATTTCTTTAAATGTAGGTATTACATATATATACTTTTTTGTAAATTATCTATTAGTAGAAGTTGAAAAAAAAAAAAAAGTTAAAAGGGGGAAAAATAAGTTACGATATTTGCCTGTTTGGTTAAACCTGTGCGTGGGGGGCCCAATTTAGAACTTGGATCTAATTGGAGAACCGTCATTCCTTTCTCATCCCAATGAGAAAAAAACCCAAACCACTAAGAAACCTGCCGAAGAGAACTACCTCTAAATGAAACAAGTTAGAATTAAAAAAAAGAAAAAAAAATGAAAATGAAAAACATCTAAACAAAGACCGGCGATGCTTTGGAACTAAAACAATCCTCTACTTAAAGCTAATTCTTTCCTTTTTGTATGTTTATTTTTATCTCTCTTTCTCTCTCATTTCATGCGCCGCTCAAAAAAAACAACAAAAAACGAAACTAAACCGACTTGTAATCTAAAACCTTTTTCAGATTAAGTTTTCAAAACTAGCTTCCCAATCATTTGCGCAATTGCGGACTCATTATTATTTGAAGAGCAGATTCAACTTAAAAAAACCAGACATTTGAAAATAAACATACTAATCTATTTCCTTGATTTAAGATTAAGTAAGAGGTAAGATTCTTCTTTAAAAAAAATAAAATAAAATAAAAATCAATAAACTAGAACTTATTTTTAAAGTATAGGTACTTTAAATACATACACTATCAACACTTGCAGTTTGCACCCATGTAATTTCTTTTAAAATAAACTGTAAAATGATTAATGTTTCTAAATTATATTAACAGCAATACAACTAAACTTGGTATTTCTTTAGATTGTTACTCCCCTATGATTTTTTTATGAATATAATTGACTTGAACTTAATAACTATGTATTAAGACAGAGGGGTGTTTACTCCAATGTACTTATAGGACAAAGGAATATCACACTTCTGTTTTTTTATAAGGGGAGTAACAGTCTAAAGAAGAAAATTCCTTACACCTTAGATTGTTATTACCCTTTTTTTATAAGGGGAGTAACAATCTTAATAAATCCCACTAAACTCATATTGTTTTTTGTTTTTTTAACCTTTTAATCCTTAATTTAATTTAAATTTAAACTTTAACTAAAAATAAACTTTAACTAAATTTAAAGACTACTTCATCGTTTGTTACATAATATTTCACGCTCTTTTCAAACAATTTTATTATAATACATCTTATTTTCCGTTTAATATTCCTTTACAATTTTAAAGAAGAAACATATAAATAAAAAAAAAAAGATATTAACAGAATCATAAATAACCTTTCGAGGTTAAAATAAAGAAGCCGACTCTATAATGACTCAATTATCATTATTGCCAAATATTTGTATCAAAAATGAAAAATTTACGAGCATCCCATTTTAGAACCCATAAAAATATCTCGAAAATACTATAAAATAAGGGTCCTTGGCTTTTGCCTACGGACCCTAAAAACTAATAGAATTTTTCTTTAAGAAGTTTTTTAAAAAATACCTATTAACCTGCCGACGGTCGTAATATAACTTCTGTTATTTGTTTAACATTAAATTTATTATAACTGCAATTTAATTATTTATTATTACAATTTAATAATGAATTATTCTATTGTAAATTAATCAATTGACTGAATTAAAAAAAAAAAAACTTCATATCTATAAATATAATGAATTTAGCTAATGGTGGTATATGTATATTTATACTGATTTGAAATTAATTTGTCGTAGATTTTTTTTTTTTTTTTAATTATAACAATGCAAGCAAATACTAATAACTTTAATTGAAATATGATACATTTTGCGTAAGATATGTAATTTAAGTATTACAAATATTATATTATAATAAACTGGTATTTTTATTTATAACTATAATATTTAGAGCAAAAAGAACTAAACATGGAAAAAGTTAATGATACTCAAATATTTTCATAACACGAATACATATATATATATACATAAAAAAAAACTCGCTTTTTATCTCATAAAACAAAAGAATAAAAAAATAAATGAAAATAGAAAAAACAATCAACCTAAAGGAGGATGAATGCGGTAAAATGCAAGAGGAAAAAACAAAAGGATGTTTGAATCAGACCAAGCTACCTGGGTGGCTCCTTACCTTCAGTATCCCACGGAACAAACAGACCAATCAGAAAGCACCTTTTGAAACGGCCGACCAATAGCAATAGATTAGGGGAAACCACGTTTATTCTGATTGGTTTAAAACTTCTCCTCCCTCTTTTTACACTCCTCTTTTAAGAGGCCTTCCTCTACAACCTCATTTCCAATATAATACAACTCCTTTTCTTCAAATCCTCTTGTACTGTTTTATCTTTCAAAATTAAATAATTTATTTGAGAAAACTAAAATAATATAATAAATTCACTTGACTCGTCATAAAAATTATTTAATTAATTTGAAAATTAAAAATATAACAAAAAAGGTATAAAATAAACAAAAAAAAATAAAAATATAATGACCTTAAATATTAATTAAAAATAAATAATTAGTAAACATTGAATAATTTATAAAAATAAAATTACTCTATTCGCAATAAAGATTAATAACAGCATAATATTTAAGATTTAAATGTTAGGGTTTTAGTATCCTCAGACACTATAAACAACCGATTATCTAAACTTAATTCCTGCAAAATTTTAAGTTGGTCAATTTTATTATATTTTATTTATTTATATTTATAATTAAAGAATTAAGTAAAGGATGTAAATAAAGGAAATATTACCTATTAAGAATAAATTTTATTAGTATAGATATGTATTCCCATGTTTGTTTAATAAGTACCTATAATGTTATCAATATTACGAATGTTTTTATTTTTTTATTTACTAGGTATAGGAGCTTGGCAAGTCACACTGATAATTTTACGAATTGTTTATTTCTAATTAAGTAAACATATAGGTATTCTGCTATTTTTTGGGGGGGATTCAAAGTACATCTTTGTATAAATTAATGTGTTGGCACTACCTACTGACTATTTTTTAAATATTTGTTTAAATTAATGTGTTGACACTACTGACTATTTTTTATATTATAACATGGCAACACTGAGTTAGAGATTATTAAAAACCATCCCGTTTATCTGTTATCTTATTTTATCCTTTATAATTAAATTAACATATTCAGACCACTAAATCATTAAAATGATTAGTAAAACTATTGAACTATTGAATATAGATTAATAAAACTATTGAACTATTGAGTATAGATTAATAAAATTTATTAGAACGATAACTATTACAAAGGCAAAAAAACATGTTTAAAACTGTAAACGATATCTATATATCGATTTTTTTTCGTTTAATTATATTTAGCTCATTGAAAAAAAGCGTCGAAGTCATTAAGTAAAGCAATGCTGCGCTGGAGAAATACAGAAGGCGCTGACACGGTTAAGTTATAACGCTCATTCTAGCTCGGCGCAGGTGTTACGATTGTTTTGGGAAAAGACGCGTGTGCTTGCAAAGACAAGGCGAATACTGTTCAAGGGCTTTAAACAGAGTAACACAATGGACTTAAAATCTGCTTACAATGCTATCTTTATGTCTTACATCTCTAACAAACCGAAGTCGGACTTATTAACTAAAACTCCAGACAGCCCAACATGACGCGTTTGAGAAAAAAAAAAGTTTAAAACAATTAAAAATACAAAAGATTAATCGGGTGCTAAATTGAGTGAAATAAGACAGTGGACATTTATTACCAGGTAGAAGGTTTTAATTTTATATAACCGATTTATTACTAGGTAGAGCCATTAAGAGTAAAAAAAGTTTAAAACAATTAGCAATACTAAAGATTAATCGGATATTATCCTTCTTAAATTATATATCAGGTGCCAAATTGAATGAAATAAAACTTTGGATATACATTATTAGGTAGAAGGGTCTAATTTTATACAACCAATTATTAATAGATAAAGATACCATGAAGAGTGAAGGAATATAGAAATAAAATTACAGAATTTAGTCATATTTTTACTAATAAAAAATGAGATTATGAGATACATCTTTAAATTGTTACTCCTCTCTGTTATTTTTAGAATGTAAATGAATATAATTATTTCTACATTGCTTTGTCTAAATAGCTATTAAGACAAAGGGATGTTTTGTCCAATGTATACTTGAGGACAAAGGAATATCACACTTCTGTTTTTATAAGGGGAGTAACAGTCTAAAGAAGAACATTTCGTATAACTTCTTTAGATTGATACTCCCCTCTGTTTATTTTATTTTATTTTTTATTTTTTTTTAAGGGGAGTAACAATTTAAAGCAGTGCCTAATAATCTAAATGATAAAGTAAAAGAGTTTTCGCTCCTGAACGGAGATTTGCAATTGAACTGTTTTAATTCAATGATCTTAAAGATCACTATAGAGTTTTACTTTTGCATTTGAACTCTGAGTGAAAGCTTTAATATGATACCCCACCTAAAATGATATCTATGATATTAAACGCTAATTATGAATCGAAAGGGAATTAACAATCTAAAGAAGTGCCGTTATATAGATACCCCGAATTGTAAAAAATAAAATGGCAAGATTTTGTCATAATTTTATTAAAGTGCATAATGAAATAAAAATATTGATGATAATGAAATGATTTACTGAACGACAATAAAATAAAACAATAATAATCATTTAATTTTGAAATAATAGGTGTATTGTAGTGTAAGGAAATGACAAAGAAATTATAAAATAAAAATATAGTTGTAGGTGGAATTTGCAAACATATAAACTTTTTTTTTTATTTCCCTTTGTCTACGTTTGGTTTGTCTGTGGGAGACAGCGTGTCGCCAGAAGCTCAAGGAAAACAGTGGTTAAGTGAGTTCGCACGGTGCCAATCAGTCTAGGAAACAAAGGCTGATTCCATGGAACAGAATGAAAAACGTCCTGCTTGCGTAGCACGCATTCCAGACGAACCACAGCTGGGGGAGATCTATGCCATTACGTGTAAATACGAGTATGTAAGAAAGAAAAAGTATGAATCAAAAGATATTAAATGCTTACTTATATGATTTGTACACTGAAGGAATGGAAAAATACGTACCATTAGGTGACATAATAACAAAGCATTGTTATAATTTAGAAAAAATGGAAAGAACATTTCAACAATCTAGCAAATTTTATTTAAATTAAACAGCGACACCTCTTATTTTATCATTACCTATTCATTATTACAATTTTTCAAAAAAAAACATCTTACATCTAACAGATTTAAAAATAAGTAAGTAACCACAATAATTGCATCATGGAAAAATCTTTTAACCGCAATTAACATTAACCAAATGCATATTATAAACTTAATTTTAATCTTATATTATTATATACTATCTGTTTTTAATGTAATCTATAATCGTACGGAAAATCAGTAGAGTCACTTTATTAGGAATAAAGCAAGAAATTTCTTCAACAAAATTTACAGAATAGTATGAAGCATCATTTATTGATAGTGCCTAAATTGACAGTAAGAATAAAAAAGAAAAAAATAAGTTCAAGAACAAAGTTTTGGTTGAAAGTAAACTCCGGTAAACTCTTTTTTGATAGTAAAACTCTAGAAACCTCCGGTTGGAAGTTTCAACTCTTTTACCCCAGTTTTCAGTAAAATTATATACAAATTTCTATTATATACCAAGTTATTTTTAATTTTCAATTGGAATTAGTAAACTTATTGTTGACAATAAACCTCTGGTAAACAGTTAGTTGATAGTAAATCTCTAGTGAATTTCTGGTTTAAATATTAACTTTTTTTTATACCAGTTATCAGTAATATTAATTTTACTTTTCAATTGTAACATAATTCGATATGTAAACTTATTGTTGATAATAAACCTATACGGTAAACTTCTGTTTAATAGTCAACCTCTGATAAACCTTTGGCTTATCTTTGCCTGATGACAAATTTAAACAAGGGATTGTAAGCCTCCTTTTTTAAAATTATGTTATTTTCAGAGAAGATGTTATTTGTTGCACATCTAAATCCTACCTTATCCATAACCAAATAAACTACTGACGTAAGCCCATTGTCATCTGTTTAGTTGAAATAAATCTTTTATTTGTAGGTATATTTTTTTTTTGTAAATTGCTGTTCAAAAAGCTTTTTGGCGTCAAATAATCCTTTCGTTTTCCGGCTAGACATGAAATAATAAAAATCGTACGTCATAATTGACAAAATTCTTATGACGTTAAGTACTGAAAAATAAAGTTATCTTTGTTAACGTTTACAATCCGTTGATGTTTACACTATTTCATTCGTTTATTTCGAAGAATTTCGGAGACGATTATTATTTTATTTCTTTTCATCCCATTGATCTTTCTACATGCCTGGTTTCTTTTTTATGTAAATAAGGAAAAAAGTATGAAGTTGTCCAGTTTGAAGAGATATGATTTGTAAATATGACGTAAGTACCACTAGAAAAGTACAGAACTTAAAGAAATAAGCCGGTATTCTTAAAAGGTGTGGAATACTTGAAAAACAGACTGATAAAAGTATGAAAAAAATACAATAAACATTGTACACGGCGCCAACAGACTACGTCAGTCGGCGCTACTAAAGTACACATTAGATTTACGTAGTGTCTATAAATTTTACTTAGAATCATGAATGAAACATAAATGAATCTTTAAATAATTAACAAACTAAAAGCAAAATTGCAACAAGAGAACATAGTAAATAATTAAATTGAATTAATTCGACAGAGTAAAAATCTGTAGAAGGTGTACGAAATTATTTTCTTTAGACTTTTCTTTAGAAACGGAAGTGTGATATTCCTTTGTCCTAAAGTACATTAGACTAAGAATCCCTTTGTCTTAATAGTTTTTTTTAGTATAATAATTATATCCATTTATATATAAAAAAAATAGGGAAGTAACAAACTAAAGAAGTGCCGAATTTTTTACCTCAGTTTTTAGTAAAATTAAATATAGTGTTAATTTAACTTTTAAATTGTTAACATTAGATATATAGTTTTAAGTAAAATTAAATAAATGATATATTTTACTTTTCAATTACTAAAATACAGCTATTTACTTTTAATTTTCTGCTAATAACTATCATTAGAAGGTTCTATGCGAAGTTAAAAATAATATCAGTAATTAAAAATAATATAAGTCGAACGGGACTAAAATCCCTAAAGAAAAAAAAAAAAAAAAATATCATTAAATCCAGATCGCGACAGAAAGTTATTTAGAGTTTATTAATTAACCAATATCTTTTTATTATAGATTATATTTTATAATCAATTTATTTTATAAGAAAAAAAAAACGCTTTTTGAATAATAAATACGCGAAAGTTCAACTTTAAAGACACTGTGTCAGACATTGAATGTAAAATGTCAATGTTTATTGTAAAGACAGGAAAGGTTGTTTAGGTGTTAACATTTGTTCATGTGTGTTCGTTTCAAAGTAGTAGACATGCAAAGTGCTTAGGATAGACTTGGGGGGGAGTCAAGACGTGTCGAACATACCTCCTTACACAGGAACAGACAAAGCACACTGACACAGGATAATTGGACAATATCCGGTATACTGAGGTGCAATGCTTTCAAACAAACGTATACTATAGCAGGATATCATATGAACTTAGCTTGAACCATTGGCAAATCAACTTATAACAAACCTATAATATTTACTTTATGAATAATCAATTACAAATTAATTACTAAATAGTTTGCCAATTTATGGGCGAGGAAACATAGCTTTCTTGAGTCCTATTTAACGAATGGTCACATGAGATTTGTTTCTTTGTATATTAATGTTATTTATAAGTATATAGTAAGTTAGCAATAAACTGTTATACTAAAAAATATAAAAATAATTTACAAAATTTTGTATTGCTAAATTTTAGCATTGTAAGGATAAAAATAACATATATAAGAATAGTTAGTATGCAGGGGAACGTAATGCTTTTACTTCATCATCCTACTTCAGTATGCTCTTATTTAATACTAGCCTTCACCCTGCGCTCCGCGCGGGGTTCATGCTAGGTATTATGCCCTTCCCAATACGGCGGCTGCACCAGTAAATATTTAATAACTTTGGTTCTACTCAATATTTTTCGATGAAACCAAGCCTTCAAATTGCACAACATGTTTGCGCTCACCTCTGAAAAAAAAATAATAGATTTCATTTAGCCAGTTTTGCGCCTATAAAGTCTGACTGAGGAGACAGACACACATACATACACGAAAAAAGATAAGGCCAGATTCGGTTTTCGGGATGTATAAAACGAAAAAATATCCGAAAAATGTCCAATTCTGACCAATGTACAGACAAAACTTTAATTTTATATATATAGATTCTGAAAGATAAATTTGATCATTTTCGATTGGATAAAATAAAGAAAGAATTAAGGCTTTTCCTATGGACAAAAAAAGGCTTTTCCTATAAATAAAATAAAGAAAGAAGACTTGTCAAATAGTTTTTTAAAAGATACTTATACTACGATTAAAATATAGAATTAAAATTATAGTTTTTTATGAATCTAAATCGACTAAAAATAGAATTTAAAAAAAAATCTAAAATAGATATATCGAAAGTTCATTAGTCACAAATGCACACTTAATAGTTTTTAGTCAGGATAATAGACGAGGTATACCGCTGTCATAATTTTTAAATAGGTAAATATGAGTTTAACGACCTGAAAAACCCCCATCTAGACCAGGATGTGATTATAAAATCTTTAATAGTTCTCTACGATAACGTGTTTTAAAAACCGAAAAAAAAAAAAAAAAAAAAAAAAATCATTTTAACATTTCCGTAAACACACGATTCTTACTTATACTTTTCGAATTCAAGTATATTTTATTTTTAAGACAAAAATAAAATTCGTAGTTTAAATTACGAACTTTTTGGCAATTTTATAATGCTTTGGCCATTTTGAGAATTTAAAGAGACAAAAAATATGATTATTTTTTTTTTTTTTAAAAAGCTAGGGAAAAATTATAGAAAGTTTATGTATAAATACATAAGTAATACAATGTATATATTACAAATAAGTAAATATAGTTGAGATGTAAACCGGTGAGTTTTAAAACGGCAGGTACGAACCAGGATGTGAACTGTGGTTAGAAAAAGAACGATTTTATTAGTATGATATCCTTGTTTTGTATTCTTTTATTCATCGCTCTCTAATATCTGGGGTTTTCCCCGATGTTTTTTTTTTTTTTTTTTTTGTTTAATAAAACGAATGTATAAGCTCTTGTCTGTATGTTTTTAATTGCTGGAGCCTTTATTTTATTTGTAAAAAAATAAAAAAATGATAGAAATCGAAATGATTATTTACGTCATATGATTTAACTGACCTGAATAAAGAAAATGACAGGAAAAGGAATGATAAGATTGTTAATGATTCTAAAATATTTCCTATTTTAAAGTGATTTTTTGTAGGTGACACAAATAGCTTTCTCAAAATAAAGCTACTCAAAAAATATAAGATCGTAACAGATATTTCATGGTATCGGCTAAATTTGCTTATTTTCGAATATTAACTTCTTCTTTGTTCAAAACAGTTGAATTCTGACATAATTCAGTTTTTGTTACAATCTTTATTAGTTTTGAATAATGTAAGAACGGGAAAGTGCGCAAATTGAAATTTTTTTGAATTGAAATTTCTCTTAATTTATAAAATATCGTCTTATCAAAAGGGAGAATGAAGAGATAATAAATCTCTTATTAGTTCCAATCAGATTGCGTTTCCTTTACGTACGCCTTAAATTTCACACTCAGAGTGAAGATTGTTGCTCCCCTTATAAAAAAAAATACAATGGAGAAACAATCTAAATAAGGTATACGCAATGTTCTTCTTTAGACCGTTACTCCCCTTATAAAAACAAAAGTTTGATAACCCTTTTTCCGAAAGTTCATTGGACTAAACATCCCTTTGTCTAAATAGTTATTTAGTCAAAGTAATTTATATTCTACAAAATCGTAGGGGAGTAACAATCTAAAGAAATTCCAATTAACTTTAATCAAGATCTTTATTAACTCTCATTAAATTTTATAATAAATAAGACATCGCTAAACTTACCCATTGTTCTGAGAACATCTGTGCTTTTGTCAGTGCATTTTTGGAGGCTACAAGAAGTGGTTCTAATCTTTCAACTATCGGCAGTTGTTCCGAACTATCGCTGCGCATGTGTTTGTGACCACAGGGGTTCTCCCACAGTGGTTTGCCTGTTGGTGCACTCATTCCTCCCGTACAAAGCAGCAGCACGCACACACAAACAGTTAAGTAATCTCCGGCCCCTAGGAAAAAAAAGCAAAAGAAAAATAAGATAAATATAAAGTGTAAAAAAATAAAAATCATTTGTTTCACAAAAAAAAAATAAGAATTCAATTCTATAAGTTAGTTTTATATTACAACATAGTATTATAGAACAGTTAACATCAACTGTTTTTAAATTCTTATTATAATCAGCTGTTTTTAAATTCTTATTATAATCAGCTGTTTTTAAATTCTTATTATAATCAGCTGTTTTTAAATTCTTATTATAATCAGCTGTTTTTAAATTCTTATTATAATCAGCTGTTTTTAAATTCTTATTATAATCAGCTGTTTTTAAATTCTTATTATAATCAGCTGTTTTAATATTATTTTATAATCAGCTGTTTTTATTAACACATACGATTTTAAATTTAAGAATGAATAGACATTCGATGCTTATATGATTTAAAGAAATTTTTTTGATGTTCTTAAAATTGTATTATTATAATCAGCTGTTTTTATTGGAACATATGGATTTTAAATTTTTAAGAATGAATAGACTTGAGCATTTGATGCTCATACAATTTAAAGCATATTATAAATTTTACAAGCATTGAATGCTCAAGTCAATTTATTCTTACAATAGTTGTAAGTAATAGGTTTGTTCCAACCACACTTCAAACTGATTTGGAACTGTCTGACGCATGCGCATCGGACCTCAATTGAACGTTTTTTTCTAATGCACATGCGTCGTACAGTTTCAAACTAGTTTGAAGTGTGGTTGGAACAAACCTAATTTGTTTCAAAAAAACATTGGCTCAATAAACAATGTTTAGACAATATAGGTTAGGTTTAAAATAAAACAAATCAAACAGGTGTAACATATCATTACTTAACCTAGCTAAGGGTTCCTTATCAGTTATCAACAACTTCTCAAGTTGTCATTTGGAAAAAAAACTGTTATCTGAAGTAATCTCATTCGACTAATGAGCATTTCACTACCTAATATCTATATAGGTTTGTTCTTTGTTTTGATATTTCGCACAATTAGTAAATGTGTTTTAAAAAATAGAAGCTACAACAAAAGGATGTTACCTAATTTGCGTGTTTATCAGTTTTATCGGGTGTATTCTATGACTGTTTGACATCATAATTATTAGGTTTGTTTTTAAAGATAAGGTTAGATAGTCTTAGTAAAAGCAACTAAGTTCTTTGTGGTTTCTTTTTTTAAGGATTTCTACTTGTACTTTTGAATTAAGTAAAGGTACTAAGCAGATAATTTGTTGACTAAAGTATACTTTAATATTTAAATTCACATGTTTAACAGGATTTAGGAAATAGAAATTTAGTTTGTTCAGTGAATCTAACGATTTAATATTCTACAAGATTATGTTAATAATAATAAAGTACTTTTTTTAGATTATTACTCCTCTATGTTGTTTTAGAATATAAATCACTGACTAAATAACTATTAAGACAAAGGAATATTTTGTCCAATGGACTTTAAGACAAAGGAATATCACAGCTCTGTTTTATAATAGGAATAACAGTCTAAAGATGATCATACCGTACACCTTCTATAGATTGTCACTTCCCTCTGTTTTTTTTTTTTTTTTTTTTATAAGAGCAGTAACAATCTAAAGAAGTTCATAATAAAATCTAAATGAGAGAAATAAAAGTTTTCGTTCCAGATGAACGGAGAGTTGCAATTGAGCTATTTAAAGTCAATGATTTCAAATAATTTCTTCAATCATTAGAATTTTACTTTTACACAAATTGAACTTTAAGTGAAAGCTTTAATGCGATACAATTTTTAATTCGAATCACCCAAAATGACATCCATGTTATTACACGCTAATTATGAGTGGCTGTATATACTTTTTTACGTGATTTTTTTAATCACTAAATACGCGAGTTCGAATCTCTCATTTCCTGCATAAAAAACTCAAGCTCCCACTTAAGTGAGTAAGATTAATTCATGAAGAGATTCACTGGCTGTGAGTCATAACAAGGAACACACTTAAGTCCGCCTGAGCGAGACGCAGGTTATTTACCTGCTTCCATGCTAACAGGTTTCCTTCTAATATCTTATTCCAAAGGATCTGTTATGAACAGGTACCCTTACCTTACACAACATCAAGTAACAGGTACAATTTGCCACTTGTCAAATACTAGACTAAATACATGGTATTATTACCCCCACTATTAGTACTTGCACGTGCTATACACGTGTCCTACGCATGTATAAATTCTTCTTAACTCAAATTGTCCTGTTATTGTGTTAACTATATTTTAACCCTATGAGTAATTTTATTTATTATTTTTTTATATATAAACTGAAAAATGAAATTAGTATGTTCTTAAATTTTTTAGTTTGTTATAGGAACAAACTCTTCTCCTTCTTGGCATATTATTCTATAGAGAATTTATTATAACATGATCTAACGTATTGTAATCTTTTCTTTGTTTACTTATATTAAACAGTATGTATTTACAGTTTAGACACAGTAAGTTTTATATTAAAAGTAGTTAGTTTATAACACGGATAGACTAAGTAAGCTTTAAATTAACAGTGATTATAGTTTTTATTATGTACTATAGAGTAAGCTTTATATTAACAGTTTTAAATTTTTTTTTACATACTAAACGATAAGTTTTATATTAACTGTATTTATATATTTTATAACGTACTATACGATAAGTTTTATATTAACAGTATTTATAGTTTTTATTGGCTACAATACGATAAGTTTTATATTAACAATATTTATAGCTTTTATATTATACGATAAGTTTTATATTAACTGTATTTATATATTTTATAACGTACTATACGATAAGTTTTATATTAACAGTATTTATAGTTTTTATTGGCTACAATACGATAAGTTTTATATTAACAATATTTATAGCTTTTATATTATACGATAAGTTTTATATTAACAGTATTTATAGTTTTTATTGCGTACTATCCGATTGAGTTTCATTTTAACAGTATTTATTTATAGGTAATACTGCGAAATACACAGTAAATTTTCAAAAACTTTGTATGTGTACCCAGTTGTGATTATTGTATATTGAGGTTGGATCCTGACGTAAATTTAGTATTATGTTAAGCATTTTTTCACGCAATATTATTATTAATAAATAAAATTAATTAATTGGTTACACTAGCGTTTTATTTATCAAATATCTTGTTGTTATCGTTCATATTTTCAAAGTTATATTTGTAATTATAACATTACATCTTAGTAATTATTATCACATTCAAATTATATTTATTACTTTTTAAACAGTTAATTGCAAAATAATTTATGCAAATATAAAAATTATAAAAGGTAAAGAACGTTATGTCAACAATCTTACCATATAGAGTATTAGAAAATACATTACAAGTAACATTTTCACATTTGTCAATACATAATACATATATGTATATCAGTTTTAGTCATAGGTTTGTTTCTTTTGTTTCATTATGTCATAATCTTTTGTTATTATTTTTAAATATATTCCTGTACCTACTATTATATTATGGATCTATATAGTTTTTAGATATTTTATTTGGTTTATCCCTATAACCTCATTTTTGTCTATATCATATTAGATTACTATACTGCGATGTTTAAATTTATAACTTGTTTTAAAATTTATTAAAAACTTATTTTCTTTTGATTTCAGAGCTCTAGGCATGTTATCGATTTTTTTTTAAAACAATATTTTGTTTATATAGATTGATTGGACACTGCTGTGTTTAGTGTTATATTTGAAGTTATAATTAGTCAAACTTTAGATGTGCTGAACAATCCTTAGGGTCCCAATCTGTACGTATTTTATAAAGTTGTGCGTTTTCTAACCTTAGATTTTATCTGGAAGTTATTACAGTGTTTACTTTCTTTATTTATTTTTTGAAGTTAAAATAAAAGTTGAGGTGTTTTTCTGTAAGGTTTTTTTTTTTTTTTTTTTTGTTTTTCAACAATTTCTGACGTTTGCGTAAACATTTTGACCAACATGAAGTTATAATTAGTCAAACTTTAGATGTGTGCTTAACAATCCTTTGGGTCCCAATCTGCTCGGATTTTATGCGATTGCTAGGTTTTAACATGAAAGTTTTGACTATTTTTCTCTTTTAGTTCTAAACAAAAAAAAATAAACGTATATGTTAGTGAAATCTTCTTTATTTGTATAAGGTTAATTACATTGCATCAGATAACCTCATGACCAAGTTTACCGTTATAAAATTTGTAAGGGATTTAGTGAATCCCCCGTCTAGGATAGGATTCCCCCACTTGTTTATACCATCATGTCTCCAGAGTGTCGTGCTTGATGTCATGTTTTATCTTTAGTTTACCTTATTTTTGTTAGGATTAGTTCTCAGGATCTCATAAATCTTAACGAAAAGGTCCTTAAATATTGTACAAGTGCTCAGATAATCGGTCAATATTTCCACTAAACTACCAAATAACCCTTTTTTTCCTGTGGCGAAAGCGAAAAAGACAGATTCCAATGTAATGTAACAAGTGGTAAGCAGGTATAAAATGTTGAAGTACAGGTGTACTGAACACCTAATTCAAAGACTACCTATTTTTAACCAAAACATATTATAGCTGTTGCCATAATTCTGGCTTCACCTTACTAATTTATGACCGAGGTTTATGAACCTGATCAGGTTACATGACTCATGTTAAGAGAAATTTTCTGGTATAGTCGTTTCAGTTGACTCATTTGTTCCTAAATTTCAATTAATATTTAATATATATTCTGAAAACTTGTTTTTCCACAACCATTCGTATTGCACTAAAGAAAATATAAAGACTTAAATATAAGTCCAGTCATAACAATTACTTTTCGGCACTACTTTAGATTTTTACTCCCAATATAAAAAAAACTGAGGGGAGTAACGCAATCTAAAGAAGGTCTTCGGAATATACTTCTTAACACTGTTACTCCCCTTATCAAAACAGAAGTGGGATATTCCTTGGCTCTAAACAACTTTGGACTAAACATCCTATTTTCTTAGTAGTCATTTAGTCAAAGTCATTTTTTATTCTAAAACAACGTAAAGGAGCAATAACCTAAAGAAATGCCAAATTTTCTTTAAATTTGTTTCAGACTAAATAAAAATATTTGATTTTAATTTCCTTCAGTAAAGATGATAACATTTAAGCCTAAATTATCATTTTATTTTTTTAAATTTCATATTATTAGTTTATAAAATTAAATATTAATAAATAACTTGTTGTCAAAATTCAAAATATTTACTTACTATTTTTGACAAGATTGGTTGGAATTTTTGGCGAAATTTTCGTTTCCGCGCTTTATATTTTTTTACCGCCTTATAAAAATGAAACACAATATACCGCTTAAGTTTTCATGATTTGAAGTTATTTTTTGGGTTATCTTTGATTCCGAATAATCCTAATTGTACCGTATTTAAAACTTATAATAGATATTATTCATTTTCTTTGTTTCTTTAGCCCTATTTCTTATCTAAATATAAAACTTTTTTTTTTCTTATTGAATAATTTTTTAAAACTTATCATTTTACTATTTTTGTTTTACGTTTGACAAGTGATGGATTTTTAATTTTGAAATGTTTATCTTATCAAACTATTTTTTTTTTTTCTTCAGATTGTAATTATTTATTATAAAATTATATATCAATTGGGATATTTAAATTATTTATCAAGTTGGAGAAATAATTGGTAAAAGTGGAGGGAGTCATCTTAATTTGGAAAACTTTTAATTTCCTATTTTTTGAGTCGTACAATACGTTTATTTAAAATAATAATTAGAATTTGGTAATCCAAAGTTGAAATTTAATTCCTTATATTTTCTTAAATGAAATTGAAGCTAGTATGTAAATTTCTTTTTTATCTCTCTTTTTTATTACGTTTATCTCTGTAAATATAAATTATTTATTTATTTATAGTTCTGTAATTAACAGTTAAAAATCTTTTAATTTTAGTACACATTTGTAAATGAACAAAAATATTAATTTATTTTTTCTTCAGAGTTCTACACCTAACGTTAGATGTTTAACAGATTCTTTTAAACGAAATGACTATAAAATGTGTAGTTCTTTTGAATTCTAATGTTACACTGTTTCACTTCTAACTATATAACAACTATAAAATGTGTCTTTTTCTTTAGAGTTCTATACCTAGTGTTAAATGTTTAACAGTTTCTTTTTAGCTAAATGATTATAAAATGTGTATTTTTCTTCAGAGTTCTACATTTAATATTAAACTGTTTCTCTTCTAACTTTATAACTATAAAATGGATATTTTTCTATAGAGTTCTACACTTAATTTGGAATAAAAAATAGGATTTGAAGATATAACTGTCTCGTATAAAATTATAACTTTAAAAATATATTTTTTCTATAGCGTTCAATATCTATGTAAATGAACATTAAAGTTGCCTTTAACTTGATATAAACTAATAATTTTATAATAAAAAATTTAATTGTTTAGAAAGATATATTTTATTAGTTGTTGATCTGGATATTTTAAAGCGATTTAATGATCAAACATATGTTTTTATTGATAAGTACGTCTTAATGATGATGGTGGAACTCAATGGCCTCATTTAATTTAAACCAATCTTAATTGATTCGTTAAATAAACGAAAGAGGATATATTGAGCGTTAAACTTACTGCGCACTTTATAGTAAGAGTTCATTTTTAGGTCGCTTTCACATTTTAAACTTACCGATGCTTACTTAGTTTTTTTACGTAATGCTTAGTTAATTTATATGAATGTATGTGATCTGCTCGCTCAATTTATAGGGTTAAAATATGTTATTATTTTACTAACATTACTTTTTTGTAGTTATAAATTAAAGGTGTTCACATTCCAACATTCTTTTAATTAATTTCAATAAATTTAAGTTGTGTGTATGACAAAGTCACTAAGTTCTCATTGCTTACATACAATATCAAAAAAGGTTAGCATCCACGGCGAGTATTATCAGTATTTCTCCTATCACCGAAAATTTCACTCAGTATTCTCCTATTCTCAAAGATTTCACTCAGTATTCCCCTATTGTCAAAGATTTCACACAGCATTCTCCTATTCTCAAAGATTTCACTCAGTATTCTCTTATTATCAAAGATTTCACTCAGTATTCTCCTATTGTCAAAGATTTCACTCAGTATTCTCCTATTCTCAAAGATTTCACTCAGTATTCTCCTATTGTCAAAGATTTCGCTCAGTATTCTCCTACTCTCAAAGATTTCGCTCAGAATTCTCCTATTCTCAAAGATTTCACTCAGTATTCTTCTCCTATTTTCAAGAAGTCAAGATTGTTTCAATTTCTTTATTGTTCCACATTTTTCATTCTCTTTATGTAATAATTCCAAATTAATCAGTGAAAACATACTTTAGTTAGATTAATTTCATAATTAATAAATTTTTCTCTGTCGGACTAAAAATATATTCTTTAAATAATTTATAAAAATACTTAATCCTAAAATATTCGTTACATTTTAAAAATGCTTACGGGTTTTATCTATTTTTAATTAAATGTTAAAAATTATTTTTCCATTTTATAATAATATGTAATAAAAACATAAAGGTTCTACAATAAACACTTTTTTCCTCATTCATAATAGTAAATGATTCATTAAGATTTTTTTTTTTTTTTTTTTTTAATTTAGATAAACTATCTATTAGTATTTGGATTTCTTCATCGATAAAAACTGATAAAACATAAAAATGAATAAAATAATCTAAATTACTTATTAATTGGTCATTTACGCATTTTATTATTCTTCAACAATTGATCTATATAATTTTCGGGTCGTTGATGTTTACATGTAGATAATTATAATATTAAAAAATAAATAAGGTATTATAAAAAAGAATTAACAATATAAATATTGTTAAATGCATTATCACTGTTAACCTCTAAAATCTAGAGCTCATACCGAAATAGATAATTTTTTATATGTATATAAAAAAAATGTTTTTTTGTTTTATTTTTTTACAATTTTAATCTATAGGTATCAATACAGAGAAATTTCCCAGTACTCGCTAGTAAAAATAATGAATCATATTAGTATTTATTTGATTAATATCTAGTATTAAACTAGATCTATTTGGATAAAATCCATACTTTCCTGATGACTAAATGTAATTATCATTGAGTTAAATTGTATCTATAATTTATCAAAATTTGTATATCCAGTATCATATTAAGAACATTTTTAGCAAATTTTCAAAGAAAAATTACGCTATTGCAATGGCTTCAAAATTTCTCTAATGCGAAATTTTTTCATGGAAATCCGTTTTAGGCCATTCTGAATCGATCCCTAAATTTTGACACTTTTTTTTATGTATGTATGTATATATGTATGTATGTATGTATGTATATATGTATGAATGTATGTATATATGTGTCACTCCAGACGATATCTCCCCTTAGGATGCACTAAAAATTTCCAACGAATTTTAAAATGTCAATATTATCAAAAGAATGGATGAGTTCGTTGGCCAGAATTTTTGGAGTTCATTTAGAGGTCACATTTTGACTAGGGTCAAAAATAGCATAATAACATGTTTTTTTTCCCATTTTACCCCCCTTTTAAATAAAAATATGATAAAATTGTACATAACAATAATTACTGTACTCTTAAAGAGCTTACCAACGATGTTTTTTTTTTTTTTTTTTTTTTTTTTTTTTTTTTTTTTTTTTTTTTTTTTTTTTTTTTTTTTTTTT
>KZ652636.1:84016-97575 GCA_001010745.2 Gerris buenoi
GTATGAAAACTACCAAAAACTTAAAAATTGAATTTCATACATCTTATGTGAATGCAAATATAAAATTAAAGGATAAGATGTAGATAGTAGTTCACCTGACATGCGAGTCTAGCTAGGAAGTTAAGAACGGCGTCGACATGAACCCTGTCAAGAGGTCTGTTCTCTGAAGGATCAGACTTGTAAACGTGAGGTTTCTTAGGTGGAGGCTGTTCTCCTTCACTTTCGCTTGCACTCCTCTTCTGACCAGCTGCCTCAACTTCTGTCTTACTTTCCTGCTAAATAAACAAAATGCAAAGTTATATTATGTGTACAAACATGTCATAGAGCAACAGGGTCTAGACAAAACACCTGATTTATTTTTCCTTAAGGTAACACTTAAGAAATAAAATCTTTCTAGAACATCAAAGCTTATATCCTGAAAACTAGATCTTCCAGGAAAAATGGCTGCCAGAGAGCTTAACCCATTCAATGCGGGTGGATCCATGCTGTGCTAAAGCGCCTAGCGGGTGGATCTAAGCCCTCCCTTTCAGCCCTCAGTAGCTCTCTTCCAGTAGAACCATCTGGCAAGGCTCCGTCAAGCCCGCTCACGTTTGTATCCACAGTGGGTCCAATTTTTTTTTTTTTTTTTTAATTTGTAAGATTGAAAATAAACTATTATATAATACACGAATTAAAATGGTATAATACATTTTACAAGTTAAATAATAAATAATTCACATAAAATAAAAAAAAGTCGTGAATCTAAATTTTGAAAATACGACTCCTTTAACGGCCGTATTTATGGAATTTCACAGTCATAAAAATTCAATATATTAGAGGATAATTTTCAAAATTTTTCGTTTTGCCAAAAATATATATATTTCATAAAGAATATATTATATGGAAGGCTAAGATAAAATGAATATTTAAAATCCTAAAGAAAAGTTTTAATTCATAAATTGACAACATTTTCAATTAAGAAACGCGAATTTTATACCAATAAATAAACATAAGATTAAAACGCAAATTGCTGAAGTTTAATCATAACAACTGTATCATCATCATTTAAATTGTGTGTATAAATACTAAAAAAAAATTAATAATAAAATAAATAAAGCAAATAATAATAATAATAAATAATTTAAGTGCTTACTTAATTTAGTGTGTCGGCAATGTGTCGTGCACGGCGTTTTTACTGTCCTTTGATCACGGTAAAGCCAGTCAAGACCGGCTTGTAATAGCGTTTCGTCGATCATTTGGCGCGAAATTTAAAACACGAAAAATAAAAATAAATTATCAAAAGGAGTCAAAAATTAAAAAAATAACTTTTTGGCACCTTATTTAGTCTTTTAATTGTTAATACCAATTATTTCACGCACTCACTTCTTATAATTTAAAACAAAATAAAAAAGATCTTTTATTATTTACGAAAAAAAATTTTTTTTTAGGATGATGAAATAATGTAAATAATATATATTTTTAATAAAGAGTTTAGGATAACGTTGATAGGTTGGACGTCGTTTGTTGACTGAAGCAGTGTCGGAGGCTCGCCAAGTATATAGGGTGGACGGTAACCACCCCCCACCACCGCGCACACTTCATTCACTAGGAATCGTCTGACGTCATCAAATCCTCACTCCTACACGTGAATAAACCACCCGCTACAAAAAAAACCTGCTAGGCCAACACCAACTCCCCCTTTCTTAGTTCCTAACCTTCCAACTACTTTCCATACATTACTGTATCCTTAAGCACACCTCATCTCTCCTACTAACTCCNTAGAGCTCATACCGAAATAGATAATTTTTTATATGTATATAAAAAAAATGTTTTTTTGTTTTATTTTTTTACAATTTTAATCTATAGGTATCAATACAGAGAAATTTCCCAGTACTCGCTAGTAAAAATAATGAATCATATTAGTATTTATTTGATTAATATCTAGTATTAAACTAGATCTATTTGGATAAAATCCATACTTTCCTGATGACTAAATGTAATTATCATTGAGTTAAATTGTATCTATAATTTATCAAAATTTGTATATCCAGTATCATATTAAGAACATTTTTAGCAAATTTTCAAAGAAAAATTACGCTATTGCAATGGCTTCAAAATTTCTCTAATGCGAAATTTTTTCATGGAAATCCGTTTTAGGCCATTCTGAATCGATCCCTAAATTTTGACACTTTTTTTTATGTATGTATGTATATATGTATGTATGTATGTATGTATATATGTATGAATGTATGTATATATGTGTCACTCCAGACGATATCTCCCCTTAGGATGCACTTCAAAATTTCCAACGAATTTTAAAATGTCAATATTATCAAAAGAATGGATGAGTTCGTTGGCCAGAATTTTTGGAGTTCATTTAGGGGTCAAATTTTGACAATTTAGAGACAAAAATAGCATAACAACTTGATTTTTCCATTTTACCCCCCTTTTAAATGAAAATATGATAAAATTGCACATAACAATAATTACTGTATTCTTAAAAAGATTTCCAACGATGTACATCTTGAAGTGTAAATACTATTTTGACTTTTGTACCCCGTACCCGTGCATGTACCATTTTTTTTTTTTTTTTTTTTTTTTTTTTTTTCCCCCCCCCAAAACAAAACCGCTTTTTTTTTTTTTTTTTTTTATAAGAGCAGTAACAATCTAAAGAAGTTCATAATAAAATCTAAATGAGAGAAATAAAAGTTTTCGTTCCAGATGAACGGAGAGTTGCAATTGAGCTATTTAAAGTCAATGATTTCAAATAATTTCTTCAATCATTAGAATTTTACTTTTACACAAATTGAACTTTAAGTGAAAGCTTTAATGCGATACAATTTTTAATTCGAATCACCCAAAATGACATCCATGTTATTACACGCTAATTATGAGTGGCTGTATATACTTTTTTACGTGATTTTTTTAATCACTAAATACGCGAGTTCGAATCTCTCATTTCCTGCATAAAAAACTCAAGCTCCCACTTAAGTGAGTAAGATTAATTCATGAAGAGATTCACTGGCTGTGAGTCATAACAAGGAACACACTTAAGTCCGCCTGAGCGAGACGCAGGTTATTTACCTGCTTCCATGCTAACAGGTTTCCTTCTAATATCTTATTCCAAAGGATCTGTTATGAACAGGTACCCTTACCTTACACAACATCAAGTAACAGGTACAATTTGCCACTTGTCAAATACTAGACTAAATACATGGTATTATTACCCCCACTATTAGTACTTGCACGTGCTATACACGTGTCCTACGCATGTATAAATTCTTCTTAACTCAAATTGTCCTGTTATTGTGTTAACTATATTTTAACCCTATGAGTAATTTTATTTATTATTTTTTTATATATAAACTGAAAAATGAAATTAGTATGTTCTTAAATTTTTTAGTTTGTTATAGGAACAAACTCTTCTCCTTCTTGGCATATTATTCTATAGAGAATTTATTATAACATGATCTAACGTATTGTAATCTTTTCTTTGTTTACTTATATTAAACAGTATGTATTTACAGTTTAGACACAGTAAGTTTTATATTAAAAGTAGTTAGTTTATAACACGGATAGACTAAGTAAGCTTTAAATTAACAGTGATTATAGTTTTTATTATGTACTATAGAGTAAGCTTTATATTAACAGTTTTAAATTTTTTTTTACATACTAAACGATAAGTTTTATATTAACTGTATTTATATATTTTATAACGTACTATACGATAAGTTTTATATTAACAGTATTTATAGTTTTTATTGGCTACAATACGATAAGTTTTATATTAACAATATTTATAGCTTTTATATTATACGATAAGTTTTATATTAACTGTATTTATAGNTCGTTTGTTGACTGAAGCAGTGTCGGAGGCTCGCCAAGTATATAGGGTGGACGGTAACCACCCCCCACCACCGCGCACACTTCATTCACTAGGAATCGTCTGACGTCATCAAATCCTCACTCCTACACGTGAATAAACCACCCGCTACAAAAAAAACCTGCTAGGCCAACACCAACTCCCCCTTTCTTAGTTCCTAACCTTCCAACTACTTTCCATACATTACTGTATCCTTAAGCACACCTCATCTCTCCTACTAACTCCTATAACTTACATAACGCTCCTACTAAATGGTGAAATTTTACATTATTATTATTATTTTTTTAAATTTCTTTCTTATTTTTTTATTTCATTCAAATCAAATACTCGTTTGTAAATATCTTTTTTAAATACATAATATCTGATGAAATAATATATGGTTCTTTCTTGTAAAAAAATTATTTTTTTAAAAAAATAATTATTTCATCCAATTAATAGATAATTAAAAAAAAAAAAGTTTCTCTATGACATTTTTTTAAAAATATTTCTTAGATAACTTATGTGTCAGATCTTTTCTCTGAAAATACCATGCCTTTTTCTAAAAAGTTGACCTAGTCTCCTCAAAACACTTTTTTATTCATTAATAAACACATAGAATCAAAAATCACCCATGCACGTAATTAATGGTATTTGGATATGCTGTGTGGTTACTTCGTTTAAAGGTGTTAAATAAAAACCTCTACTTCACTGTCTCAAATCGGCTATTTGGATGTTTATTTTACTACTAAAAGGTTTGCAACAATATATTTTACTACTAAAAAGATTTCAACAATATATTTTACTACTAAAAGGTTTGCAACAATATATTTTACTACTAAAAAGATTTCAACAATATATTTGACTACTAAAAGGGTTGCAACAATATATTNCGCGCACACTTCATTCACTAGGAATCGTCTGACGTCATCAAATCCTCACTCCTACACGTGAATAAACCACCCGCTACAAAAAAAACCTGCTAGGCCAACACCAACTCCCCCTTTCTTAGTTCCTAACCTTCCAACTACTTTCCATACATTACTGTATCCTTAAGAGAATTATTTAATGAATTTTAAACTTTAATTTTTATATTGGTGTAATTGTTACAAGATTAATAAATATTGTAGTGAAAATTATATTTATACTAGAAAATTTAAACTTGCAATAAGGAAATTACAGTAAAATAAAATGTAACTCCCGCATTTTTTATTAATATACAAAGGTTATCCGAAAGTGTAAATAAATTGAATTTTATTAATTGGCAGCAATAAATTTAAACATCTCAAAGCAAAATTAATTATTTTTATAATCAGTAAATATGTGATCTTTACCGCCAATTGATCAAGAGACAACATATAAGTTTTTTTTTTTATCAATATTTTTTCTTTCGTTCAGTAAATTACATCGATTTTTTTTAAATTAGGATGTGCAATTTATATAAGGGATTTGAAACTATATTTATTATTATTTATAACATATACTACGATTTAAACTCTATGTGAATATATATTTTTTTATGTTATTATATCCACGTTGATACACATTTATTGACGAAAATTTAAATATTTTTAGGTGTGTATAAAGGATTGTAGGGAAAATGCTTCTTTGAATAAATGAGGAAGTATAGAAAATTTCAAAAAATGTATAAGAACTTAATGCTTTTAACTCTTTCCCCAAATTTACGTTGCTTTTTTTTCATCAACGTCGAATAAATTATATTCAAAGAATAATATCATCTCTGATTTAGAGTTTTTCCGCATATTTTGAGGTATAATTTCGTAACATACAGACTCCATGTGATGTCACAGCTGATAACAATACTTATCTTTAACTGATTATTTTTTTATTGTTATTAAGGTAGGTCTAAAGAGTTAGAGGTTGATCTAACATGATGTAATATAAGGATCTTACTAATTTCTTTTGTGTATTTTAGAGAAAAATAAAATTAAATAACACGTGCGTGAGTCATTTTTAATTTTTTTTTTTTATTAAGATAAATTGTATAAGTAGGTGATTTTAACTTTACGTTTGATTTGTTTATTATGCTTACGAATTATGATTTTTTTTAATAGTTTATTTTTATTTATCATATGAAATATTATATTGTAATACAAATAAATATAAATCAATTAATATTTATGTATGTCTTTTTTGCTAAATGTATTAAATATGTCAATTAAAAGAGGCTTTGAGAAGAGATTTTGTCAGCTTAATAATCACTAAGAAACTATTATTATGGCTTTGTGAAGAGATTTTGTCAGCTTAATAATCACTAAGAAACTATTATTATGGCTTTGAGAAGAGATTTTGTCAGCTTAATAATCACTAAGAAACTATTATTATGGCTTTGAGAAGAGATTTTGTCAGCTTAATAATCACTAAGAAACTATTATTATGGCTTTGAGAAGAGATTTTGTCAGCTTAATAATCACTAAGAAACTATTATTATGGCTTTGAGAAGAGATTTTGTCAGCTTAATAATCACTAAGAAACTATTATTATGGCTTTGAGAAGAGATTTTGTCAGCTTAATAATCACTAAGAAACTATTATTATGGCTTTGAGAAGAGATTTTGTCAGCTTAATAATCACTAAGAAACTATTATTATGGCTTTGAGAAGAGATTTTGTCAGCTTAATAATCACTAAGAAACTATTATTATGGCTTTGAGAAGAGATTTTGTCAGCTTAATAATCACTAAGAAACTATTATTATGGCTTTGAGAAGAGATTTTGTCAGCTTAATAATCACTAAGAAACTATTATTATGGCTTTGAGAAGAGATTTTGTCAGCTTAATAATCACTAAGAAACTATTATTATGGCTTTGAGAAGAGATTTTGTCAGCTTAATAATCACTAAGAAACTATTATTATGGCTTTGAGAAGAGATTTTGTCAGCTTAATAATCACTAAGAAACTATTATTATGGCTTTGAGAAGAGATTTTGTCAGCTTAATAATCACTAAGAAACTATTATTATGGCTTTGAGAAGAGATTTTGTCAGCTTAATAATCACTAAGAAACTATTATTATGGCTTTGAGAAGAGATTTTGTCAGCTTAATAATCACTAAGAAACTATTATTATGGCTTTGAGAAGAGATTTTGTCAGCTTAATAATCACTAAGAAACTATTATTATGGCTTTGAGAAGAGATTTTGTCAGCTTAATAATCACTAAGAAACTATTATTATGGCTTTGAGAAGAGATTTTGTCAGCTTAATAATCACTAAGAAACTATTATTATGGCTTTGAGAAGAGATTTTGTCAGCTTAATAATCACTAAGAAACTATTATTATGGCTTTGAGAAGAGATTTTGTCAGCTTAATAATCACTAAGAAACTATTATTATGGCTTTGAGAAGAGATTTTGTCAGCTTAATAATCACTAAGAAACTATTATTATGGCTTTGAGAAGAGATTTTGTCAGCTTAATAATCACTAAGAAACTATTATTATGGCTTTGAGAAGAGATTTTGTCAGCTTAATAATCACTAAGAAACTATTATTATGGCTTTGAGAAGAGATTTTGTCAGCTTAATAATCACTAAGAAACTATTATTATGGCTTTGAGAAGAGATTTTGTCAGCTTAATAATCACTAAGAAACTATTATTATGGCTTTGAGAAGAGATTTTGTCAGCTTAATAATCACTAAGAAACTATTATTATGGCTTTGAGAAGAGATTTTGTCAGCTTAATAATCACTAAGAAACTATTATTATGGCTTTGAGAAGAGATTTTGTCAGCTTAATAATCACTAAGAAACTATTATTATGGCTTTGAGAAGAGATTTTGTCAGCTTAATAATCACTAAGAAACTATTATTATGGCTTTGAGAAGAGATTTTGTCAGCTTAATAATCACTAAGAAACTATTATTATGGCTTTGAGAAGAGATTTTGTCAGCTTAATAATCACTAAGAAACTATTATTATGGCTTTGAGAAGAGATTTTGTCAGCTTAATAATCACTAAGAAACTATTATTATGGCTTTGAGAAGAGATTTTGTCAGCTTAATAATCACTAAGAAACTATTATTATGGCTTTGAGAAGAGATTTTGTCAGCTTAATAATCACTAAGAAACTATTATTATGGCTTTGAGAAGAGATTTTGTCAGCTTAATAATCACTAAGAAACTATTATTATGGCTTTGAGAAGAGATTTTGTCAGCTTAATAATCACTAAGAAACTATTATTATGGCTTTGAGAAGAGATTTTGTCAGCTTAATAATCACTAAGAAACTATTATTATGGCTTTGAGAAGAGATTTTGTCAGCTTAATAATCACTAAGAAACTATTATTATGGCTTTGAGAAGAGATTTTGTCAGCTTAATAATCACTAAGAAACTATTATTATGGCTTTGAGAAGAGATTTTGTCAGCTTAATAATCACTAAGAAACTATTATTATGGCTTTGAGAAGAGATTTTGTCAGCTTAATAATCACTAAGAAACTATTATTATGGCTTTGAGAAGAGATTTTGTCAGCTTAATAATCACTAAGAAACTATTATTATGGCTTTGAGAAGAGATTTTGTCAGCTTAATAATCACTAAGAAACTATTATTATGGCTTTGAGAAGAGATTTTGTCAGCTTAATAATCACTAAGAAACTATTATTATGGCTTTGAGAAGAGATTTTGTCAGCTTAATAATCACTAAGAAACTATTATTATGGCTTTGAGAAGAGATTTTGTCAGCTTAATAATCACTAAGAAACTATTATTATGGCTTTGAGAAGAGATTTTGTCAGCTTAATAATCACTAAGAAACTATTATTATGGCTTTGAGAAGAGATTTTGTCAGCTTAATAATCACTAAGAAACTATTATTATGGCTTTGAGAAGAGATTTTGTCAGCTTAATAATCACTAAGAAACTATTATTATGGCTTTGAGAAGAGATTTTGTCAGCTTAATAATCACTAAGAAACTATTATTATGGCTTTGAGAAGAGATTTTGTCAGCTTAATAATCACTAAGAAACTATTATTATGGCTTTGAGAAGAGATTTTGTCAGCTTAATAATCACTAAGAAACTATTATTATGGCTTTGAGAAGAGATTTTGTCAGCTTAATAATCACTAAGAAACTATTATTATGGCTTTGAGAAGAGATTTTGTCAGCTTAATAATCACTAAGAAACTATTATTATGGCTTTGAGAAGAGATTTTGTCAGCTTAATAATCACTAAGAAACTATTATTATGGCTTTGAGAAGAGATTTTGTCAGCTTAATAATCACTAAGAAACTATTATTATGGCTTTGAGAAGAGATTTTGTCAGCTTAATAATCACTAAGAAACTATTATTATGGCTTTGAGAAGAGATTTTGTCAGCTTAATAATCACTAAGAAACTATTATTATGGCTTTGAGAAGAGATTTTGTCAGCTTAATAATCACTAAGAAACTATTATTATGGCTTTGAGAAGAGATTTTGTCAGCTTAATAATCACTAAGAAACTATTATTATGGCTTTGAGAAGAGATTTTGTCAGCTTAATAATCACTAAGAAACTATTATTATGGCTTTGAGAAGAGATTTTGTCAGCTTAATAATCACTAAGAAACTATTATTATGGCTTTGAGAAGAGATTTTGTCAGCTTAATAATCACTAAGAAACTATTATTATGGCTTTGAGAAGAGATTTTGTCAGCTTAATAATCACTAAGAAACTATTATTATGGCTTTGAGAAGAGATTTTGTCAGCTTAATAATCACTAAGAAACTATTATTATGGCTTTGAGAAGAGATTTTGTCAGCTTAATAATCACTAAGAAACTATTATTATGGCTTTGAGAAGAGATTTTGTCAGCTTAATAATCACTAAGAAACTATTATTATGGCTTTGAGAAGAGATTTTGTCAGCTTAATAATCACTAAGAAACTATTATTATGGCTTTGAGAAGAGATTTTGTCAGCTTAATAATCACTAAGAAACTATTATTATGGCTTTGAGAAGAGATTTTGTCAGCTTAATAATCACTAAGAAACTATTATTATGGCTTTGAGAAGAGATTTTGTCAGCTTAATAATCACTAAGAAACTATTATTATGGCTTTGAGAAGAGATTTTGTCAGCTTAATAATCACTAAGAAACTATTATTATGGCTTTGAGAAGAGATTTTGTCAGCTTAATAATCACTAAGAAACTATTATTATGGCTTTGAGAAGAGATTTTGTCAGCTTAATAATCACTAAGAAACTATTATTATGGCTTTGAGAAGAGATTTTGTCAGCTTAATAATCACTAAGAAACTATTATTATGGCTTTGAGAAGAGATTTTGTCAGCTTAATAATCACTAAGAAACTATTATTATGGCTTTGAGAAGAGATTTTGTCAGCTTAATAATCACTAAGNTACATTAAACCCAGCAGGAATTTTAATTTTTGAATATTATATTAAATAAGGTATAATTTTTGTAAACCGTAGTACCTAGCTTATATTACTACTAAAATATTTTGTTTCTTAATTATATTTTTAAAACAAGTTAAATATTTATACACTACTTTAATGTTATTAATAAAATGGTTAATGCCGAAGTTCTATGCAGAATGATAAAACGTTACATATTTGAACAAAAGTACGTTATTCGTAATTTTAGTTTATTTACTCAGAAAAATTTTGACAACTATTATTATCCTCATTCGATAGATCGGTATAATTAAATAAATAAGCATCGAATTAAGAAGTTTTTTATTTATATTATTAATATTTATGTATTATTTTTAAGTAGATATTTTAATATCTTTACAATGCGATTACAAATATCTATCCCTAGCAATTTTCCACGAAGAAAATCAATTGAAAAATAGCTTCCGTTACCTTCGGTAAGCTCGGAAGCAAAATAATTAGAATATAACTAAGTAAACTGCATATAGACAAATACCTGTTTCTATAATGTATTAAATACAGTTCAATTGTGAACACTATATTTTCACTACATTACATATTTTCCTTTATTACAATTTAACATAAACGCAGTCCAATTAACATTCTTGGTGAAAAATTTCCAGATGATGCATACAGGGAAAACAAGTTATATTTTAAAATAGGTATCTATAAAAAAAATATATACTCGTACTTTTACTTATTTACTTTTTTACTTTGATTGTGTTTTTTTTATGGTATTTTTATTAGTTATACCGTTGATATGCTTATAGATTGAACTGAATGTAAAAAAGTAGAATACAAATTATTTTTATTTAAATTTGGTAATTTAAATGTAATATTAGAAATGTATATTGTAAAATTATTATATTCTAGCTATATTTTATCGATATTTATTCCACCTATGTAGTCCAATAATTGATTCTGCACCAATGTAGATTATTAATAACAGATCAACACATTCAGAATTCCATTCTAGTCAACGGGATTCATTTTTATCTTTCCCCCATATTCTTATAAAATTGTGGGACACACGGTATGGCTTCTTATGATGGATAAATATGATAAAAAAAGTTATTATGAAATTATTTATTATTCTTTAAGACCACAAAGTAATAATCTACAAATAATTACAATAACAAATAACATATTTTTATACTCTTACGTTATCATTATGCCATAATATAAATATATGTTTTCCTTATTCTAACTTACAAACACTTTTGTAACAAAAAATTTGCAAGCATAAAGCAAAAGCTGTTTCTTTACTTTAAAAAAGATAAAAATAGGTATTTTGCTACGAAAGTCCCGATTAAATCGCAAAATATAAAGAACTTATCTAAATTCCTGTCACACAATGACTAGTTTCACTATCGCATCTTAAAATACTACATTAATTTTATTAGATGTACTTTCCTTCGACGTCTTTTAAGTGTCACCACATTTAAGGGTTTTTTCTCTTTTTTTCATCTGTATATTGTTGTTATTACTTGAACATTTATAGTTGATATTTATAAGTTGGGAATTCCGTAGGATTTAAGTGTCTATTGTTTTTTTAATCACTTTTTAATACAACCGCATATTTATTGACAATGATTATTCTTTATCAAAGTCGATAGAGATTAAAGGCCATTTTTAATACGTTTAATTTGTTTAGCTTTTTTTTTACAGGGTGTCACAGAATAACTATTCCTAATTTTCAGAAATTTCTCAGGAAACTTAATTGAATATTTTTCATTAATAAACTAATGTGCGGAAAAAATTCGGTATCGAGATAAAATGTTTTCAAGCATTGATGGTGCACCAGCACACTTTGAATTAAATTGCCGAAATCATCTATGACCACAATTTCCAAAAGGATGCGGATTGGAAGAGGAGGCCTATTTCGGTACAGGACTAAGTCCGGTAATATTCGGACAAAGGAATATCACACTTCTCGTTTCTATAAGAGAAGTAACAGTCTAAAGAAGAACATTCCGTACACCTTCTTTAGATTGTGACTCACCTCTGTTTTGTTTATAAGAGAAGTAACAGTCTAAAGAAGAACATTCCGTACACCTTCTTTAGATTGTTGCTCATCCCTTTTTTTCTTTATAAAAAGAGTAACAATCTAAGTAAGCACCTCTATTTGTTGGCCAGCACGTTCACCACATGACTCCTGTAGATTTTTATATTCGGGGTCATATTAAATAACTTGTTTATGAGACACCAGTTAATATAGAAGAAGAGTTAGTGGCCCAATCAGTCTAGCGTTTGATAATATTCGTGAACGTCCATCAAAGCGTTTTTTAATTATGAAAATGGTTTTTTTCCCGTTTTTTTTTGTTTTTTTTTTTAGAATATAAATGACAGACTAAACAATTATTTAGACAAAAGAATGTTTAGACCAATGTACTTTGGTACAAATGAATACCACACTTGTGTTTTTATAAGGGGAGTAACAGTCTAAAGAAGTGCCTGAAAGGTATTATGAGAACGCCCTTGAAAAAAAAAATAAAAAAGTTTTGTGGGGAAAATATTTTAAAGACTAGAAAAAATATTTCATTCAAAAAAAATTATATAAAGTTCTGGAATGTTCTTTTATGAATGAAATAGAAAGTTAATTACGTAACGAAGTCAGAATGAATTTATAAGAGGAATTTTAAAGCTTCTAAAGTGATGCTAATTGCCTGCAGGGATTTATTATTTGCCAACTGCAAGTATATATGTTATTATTCATTTATCTATTCGATGTGATCATCAGCATAAAAAGTCTCACTTTTCTGGAATTCGAACCACCACTTCATAAGTCGGTGTTTCGACCTTGGATTAGGCCATTTGCAAGTAAATTTGGCAACACCGAATTCCTTACATGACTGTACTCCTTACATTGTTATTATATTATGTGAAATAAAAGATGGTCGAAAAAGACTAATTCAATATTTTAAATTAAAATTAATCCTCTTTTTTTTTTACTAAACTTCGCTGTTCTTATACGGCAAATAAATAATTCTATTATATAATAGCACTAAATTAAACTTAAATTATGTAATTTAACCTACATATATTCAAATAAATTTTATAAAGAAGGATAAATTGCACAAGGTTTTGTTTACAAGTCACGCCATTTTTTTTTTTTTTTTTTTTCCAAAGGTCATTTAAAAATCATTGATAAGTCAACATTTTTAAGGATAAAATAAAGACTCATATATTTTAAGGGTAATTCTGTTGCAAGGTTTGAAGTGTAAATTATCAGTTGTTTCATATATTATCATATAAGAAACAGATTGCTTAAACGGTTTTGATAATTATTAAAAGTATTTATCCATTTATTTTATTATATATATATA
>KZ652636.1:101355-117685 GCA_001010745.2 Gerris buenoi
AAATAAATAAAAATTACTTAGGAAAAACATAGGAAACATTTTGGAAGGACTCGGGTCCACCCAACCTAATTGAGGTTTTCTGTGGTTTCCCTCAATTTAATAGGCAAATGCCAGGTTGGTTCCCGATTAAGCCAGTCCACAGACTGCCTATGATACCCATTTATACACCTGCAAACTATCCCAACAAAAATCCAATAAAAAAAATTCCCATTTAAAAAAGTAAACAAAATAATAATAATAAAATATTTACTCCGAAATTATCCAATATTCCCCTTCCACAAAAGTATTTCAAAAGCTCCAATCCTTTACAAAATATCAAAAAAATTATGAAAGGCACAAACTATCCTCCCTCAAAAAACATTATGGCTCCGGTATACACAACTTTTTTTTGTAACTTATGCCAATAAAGAATTGGTTTAAAAAAAAAACAAAAAAACTAATACTATATTCGAAATCAGTTCCGACTATTTTATTTGATGGAATGAGTTAAATTAATAATCGTTTAACTAATACTAAATTCCAAATCAGTTCCGACTATTTTATTTAAAGGAAATGAGTGGAATTATTAATCATTCAACTGATACTTATTTTTAAATTCGTTTCAACTACTTTATTTGATGGAAAGTAGATTACATTTTATTTTATCATTTACCTACGTATTAGTTTTAGTTATAGCTAAAAAATTAGGAATGATTTACACTTTAAACGATCCTCCGCCTCCAAAAGTTTTTTTTTTTATATAAATTATCCTTGAAGTTTGTCGTCTATGAAGAAGCGTTGACCTAAATTACGTACCGACTTTGAAACATTTGACATGAGAAAAATTATACCCCGGGGTGAGATAGAATACATTTTTGTTATAAATTTGGGGGCACTTCCCACCAAAATTACATTTTTTTTTCTTCCTTTCTTTCTTTTAGAAAATTGTTTTATTAATAAATATATCTATTATTAATTTTATGTAAAAATCTATTATTAATGAATACATCAAAAATCAATTTTAGATAAAATATTAAAAAATGAACATTTTACCAGGCTTAAAAATTTAATCATGAAGTTAGTCGCTATTTAAGGAGATATCTAGTTTCTCAGATATCAGAAATTATGAGAATAAAAATAAATCTGACCTTAATGGAAATTGAAACAGGTCCATGAAAACAATTCTTTCAGTTCACAGCAAAATAAAATACTATTAGTATTTAAATTCAGTTTTTTACGATGTCAATGACAATTTGTAAAAGTAAGATTGGTTTCCAGACAATTTTTTCATTTTTCATTATTTTAACACTCATTTAAAACTTAAAATTTCAATGTGGGAGAAAGCTGGTTTTATTTAATATTTATCATTTAAAATAATATTTTTTTGTGTCTTCCATGCTGGCAAAGATTTATCTTTTAAGTCGAGAAAAGTTTGCCGTAGAATAAACACAGCTCAGATTGACAGAATATAGTTCATGGTCTGCGTCCGTGAACCTTCATTAGTTTAAATCAATGTAAAGCTAACTAAAAATAACGGACATTTAGAAAAATAAATATAACAGGCATTGCACAATAATTGAAAATACAACTAAATCTTATTTACGGTGGTTTAGGCTAGTATTATCTTTATCTCGATTAGGCCAAACGAGATAAACTTATGACCTTAACGTAACAAAATACTATCTATTTTCCTGCTTCTCACAGAAATCCGTAATTGACACCAAATTTAACTCAGAGCTTCAGACAGTCGATATAATAAACAATATCATTTTAACCTTATTATAAATTATTAATAAAATGTATTCATTATAATAATATTATGTTAACTACTGAAAAATCCCGTACGTCTTTGTTAGATGCTATTCTGCTACACTATAAATACGGAAATTGTCTGACAATTAGTGTGGCACATAGCTTCTTCAATTCCTATAATTGGATAAATGAACTCATGAGTATATAAGGACATTTAGACCTGTTTCGATTCTACGTTAGGCCCAATTTATTTTTATTTTATATTAAATTTGCACAGACAGTAAAAAATTAAAAGGCCACATCTGTGGGCCATTATAAAGAAATCATCCAAGTAAGTAACAAAAAATCAATATAATTATTAGTTATTTTAAAACATAGAAAAGCATTATCTAGTCGATGAAAATGGCGAGAGTTTTTGGAATCAATTAGTTATACTTAATTGAAAACAGTACTAAAAATTATAATGTAGAGTTAGGTTGCAATTGCATGAGGGGTCAAAATATCGTAAAAGTGTTTTACCTACTACCACTATAATTACGTTTGCACCTTCAACGATAAATATAGCTCAAAAACATCTAATACAATTATTAAGGAGCGTCACTAATTGCCTAATCAATATATATTTTTTAAATTGGTTTTATTGGTTTATTATCTTTACTCTTGTTGCGTTATCAGAACGGAAGAAGTCTGTTATAGAATAAATAATTTCACATCTGGTGAAACTGATAAAATTACAAAATAAATAGACACTGTTAGCAGCCTATTCTGTTTTGGTTTTTCCCCTTTCAGAGTATATTCACCCAAATGTAACGAGTGCACATTAAACAATCTTGGTTTCCAAGGCTTAATTAGAAGTCGTAACCTTGAAATCCAAGGCCAAGATACAAAGCAGGACATAACAATCCAATACTAAGTTAGAAGTTGAAACTTGAGGGTAAAATTCAAAAGATGGAGTCATACAATCCAAAATGAAATTTGGATGTAAATCTTTGATTTTAAAGTCAAATTATAGATAGAATACTACAGTTAATATCTAAATTATTAAATTAAAGCTTAATTGCAATCTAATGAAAATTTGAAGACAGAAGTTTAAGACTTAATGCCTTTTTAAGTAGAAATATCTGAATCCTAGAAAAAAAAAAATGAAACCTTTGGGCTATCCAAAACCACATTAAAGAAATTACAATGTAATGAAAAATTAGAAGATAAGAGGTTGAAGTCCAATGGAAAAATGTAAATTTAAAACTTTGGCGAGAAATCTTACAATGTAATGTAAAGTTAGAAGATAAAGAGGTTGAAATCCAACGGAGAAATATAAATTTAAACCTTTGGATACAAATTTGAACCACGCAATCCCAGACTACAATAGAAGATGACAACTTTATTATAAAAAATAGAAAAGAAATTAAAAAAAAAAATAGAAATAAATTCTAGCAAAAATTAAGTAAAAGAGTTTAAGAAGAGATTAAATAATAACATTTTCAAATAATAATACTACATTAATTTAGACTATAAAATTTACAAAAGTGGATTATCTAAAATAATAAGGACACGGACGAATTTGTAGACAAAGGAGTATAGTTACTTTTTAAAGGCATTTCATGGTGAAGATATTATAGTATGTGATTTTAATATACGGTAGAAATGTAAAAAAAATAATCATGGATACTCAAAGACATGAGAAGGGAAGAGAGACCGAAGAAGTAGGTGGTTGCACAAAGCAAGAAGTCATAATTAAGGACTGAAGATACCAAATATCTACGGAGTTTTTTTTACTTAAAAGTGAAGGCTAGCTGACCAAGTTAACGTTAGACAATAGTTTAGACGTCAGGATCCAATTGAGCCCTGTGATCTACAATCTACAGAGGTACTAAAATAACATTAAACAAAAATGATGGGTGTGATTTCAAATAGAAACATGTAATTTATTATAAACGTAATCGTTGATTTTCTTAAAGATAAATTTTACAGTTGTTCGTAATAACAGTCATAAGTAACTAGACAAACTTAAATTATCTACTTCTTTTTTCGTCCTTGAACATGTGCAGATTACTTAGGTCATGACCTTGGGTCAGGTGATTTTTATTGCCTGTCTTTAAGGTTAAGGCACTCAACATCTTACCCCGGTAATCTGTACCTACTTGAAAATGGATTTTTCCATCCTCTGGAAGGCGTTGGTTGATGTCATTAATACAAATAAACTTGATACTTATGTACTCGTTTAAAATTTGTAGTCTTTGAAGCAAATATAACATTTTTGTTTTCTGCTTTTTACAAATACATACCTATTATTAATATAATTTACAACTAATTGATCTAAATTTACCCGACATCAGGATTGCGAAAATGTTTGATATTGTAGAGGGGCCTTAACTCTTATCTGTTGTCACATCTACATAAACTATAATGTTCTAAATTAATATTATTTAACCTAAGGAACGAACTTATTAGAAGCTCGAAACTAGAAGTGTTAGTTACCAGAAAATTATTATATTTATGTAATTTATTTATATTCATATTGTTCATTCAATAAAGTTTTATTATTGTTACCAACAAACAAAGCATTTTGTAGTAATACCTAAGCATAAGTAATAATACTCAGAAATAGAAATTTCTTTTTCCTGTAATTTTCATTAAGTCAATATAGAGTTGGGTTGATGACACAGTAACAAAAAACAACCTATAAAACCTAAATACCCGTTAACGTCAGAGCTTGTTCAAACAAACTTTAGGTAAGTCCATTTTTTTTCTTAGAATTAACATTTCTTTCGATGACGCCACCTTACTTTTATTTTCTCTCAGCTGACGACCCAACTAAACAAACTCTATTCGTCTCTTCAATTTCACTAAAATGAATGTGATTTATCGGCCTTTGATTGCAAACAAGTTGTAGGTGGAAAGAAACCAAACCGGCTTAAGATCGTGGGTGTTATTAACTTTTTGGCAAAATTCCATTTTGGTAATTTAATATTGTTTAGGGTACAATGCCACTGTTTTTTTAGAAGAAAATAAAAAATGGTGATAAAACTACAAAACCCACGCAATGTTTTGTACTATCCTACTTTATTTTTTGTTCGTTAACTAAAAGTTTTGCCATGTAAAGGTACACCTTCAATGTAATTTTCATTAGAAAGTGATAAACCGTTGTTATACTCGTATACACAACATTATTCCACCCCAAAGAAATATCGTTTGAATTCAAAACTTAATCTTCATTTTCAAATCGACATCATTGACAGATGTTTCCGTTAACACAATGTCAGTCCATTTTTTTTTTTTTTTTTTTTTTTTGCTTGTAACGCTAATTTGAAATATAGATTAGGAGGATAAACCTATTTTTTTAAATTCTTTATATCTTCTCTTTTTAGCTTGCTTTCTTATTTGTTTGTCCAGTACAAATCTTGCAATTGATTTTTAACTAACTTCCCGAGTAGTTGACATTTAAAACTTTTAGAATAGCTCAGAACACGATGACAATGCATTATTTTAATACTTTTAGCCATATTTCAGCAATATTTAATTCGTATTTAGCTTACTTAGCCCTTTATAGGACAAGTCAAAAATTTAATTTTTTTCGTTAACGGACAGTGTCCTCGTAAGGGGACATCCAGAATAACTTTGGTTTAGTTTGTATCGGCTATTTTATAGTCTGATTTTGTAATGATGGATTTAAAAAGCATTATTGCGTCGATATAAAGACATATCGGAAGTGTTTATGTTTGAAAATATGTCATATTTTTATGTCACATTCAGGGTACCTCAAGGGTGGCTAATATATTAGACACTGACCTAAAAGGGTTAGGGCCCTAACCAATTATTATTGTAATACCTATAAAAAAAAACTGTTTGTAATACATATTTTTCTATGGTGGATATAAATTATTGTTATAATTAACACACTGTTTCTAAGCACTTTAGTCAAAGAGGGTGATTGAACTTTAGTTTAAATGTTTAATGCAAAACCCCATACAAATATTTGTACTTGTAAAATAAAAAAAACTGACAAACAAGATAATCTGCTACTTTGTTTTCAGCCGACCTTAAACACATGAAAGGGTATTTGGGGGTCATGATTTCAATCAGGTAAAACTTCTTGTTTCAAGATCAACGCACTTATCATCCCACCTTAAATTCAAGTATTCCATGTTACATGCAAGTGGAATTTTCCGCTCTAGATAAAGTCAACATGTGCTTGGTTGAAAAAAATAAAATTGATGCGAAAAACTCGTACAAAAATGTCTTTCAGATACTTAGTAATACTAATTTCAAATCGCATAAACAAAAAACCAAAAAAAAAGATTTTTTTATAAGTTAAAAATACTCTGCCAATTAATGTGAAACATAGCTTCCTCAAGTAATTTCATAATGTCTAATACTTTAATGTCTAATTTTCCCCGGAATTTTTTAAAACGGTCTAATTGCTTTGATTTTAACAGGAATTAAAGTATAATATTTAAATAAATATTAAGCAATATTTTAAGAGCGCAACCGGTTGAAATTAATTTGGGACTATCTGCGGGCTACTTTAGACAAACTATCCAAATTTCATAAAAAATCAAGAGTGTACTTCTGAAGATATAGGTGTAAATAAATGTATGTTTGAGCACATGAAAGAGAAAACAATGGGTGCAGAAGGTTGAAACTTATAAATATAGGACCAAAATTTAAGATTTTCATACAAATTTCATTAAAACTGGACGAGTAGTTTTGAAGATACGTTGGTTCGAAAAATTTGAGCGACAAATAGACACGGAACCTAAAATTTCCCCTTATGTCTGAAACGGATTGCTGTCATGGAATTTTTGAAAACGGAGATAAAAAAAATGTTGTGAGCGATCACATAGCTTCATTTATCTCCGGTAAGATCGGAAGCAATAGCTACTGTAAAGCAGTTTAAATATAAGTAAGTTGTGTGAACGCTATCTCCGCAGCTCAGGACTTTATATTCTCTGGTGCGGAGGGGTAACGTTTTAGAGAACAAAAAAATTATAATTTATCATGTTTAATTTTAAAATAATGAAAAAATAATCTATGTACTAAATAATTTTTTATGTTTTAATTTTATTATTTAATAAAGTTATTTAAAAAAAAAGTTATTTATAAAACTGCAGAAAAACATAATATTATATTTGCTTAGTCAATAGATTTTAAACGAGTACATAAGTATCAAGTTTATTTGTGTTGATGACATCAACCAACGCCTTCCAGAGGATGGAAAAATCCATTTTCAAGTAGGTACAGATTACCGGGGTAAGATAGTGAGTGCTTTAACCTTAAAGACAGGCATTACAATCCACCTGACCCAAGGTCTTGACCCAAGTAACCTTTACATGTTCAAGGTCAAATAAAGAAGTAAATAAATAAATAAATAAATAAACCATTTTATTGAGCATTAAAATATATATCATTTACATTTATCTTGGCCTATAAATATACTCAAATCAGCTTCCGCTGTGGTAGCCTCTGTGGGCTTTGAATTTCTATATTATATATATATATATACACATACATACATATACATACACACATACACACACACATACACATATATGCACACATACACACATACATACATACATATACATATATATACATACATACACACACACACATATATATATATATATACAGAGTGTCCCAGCCAACATGGAACAGCGAAACATCTCCGGAACCATGATAGACAGAAAGATGCGGCCCTCAGGGTTCGACAAAGGCCAAAAAGGCGCCTCCAGAACACACGCCGAACACCCTCCGTGCGCAGCGAAAGCGTGTGCAGCAAACAAAACAAACAAAAAGTGAACAGGAAGCCACGTTTTTAAGACTGGATTTGGATTCTATGGCCAAAAATAAGTCAATAAAGAAGTAGATAATTTAATTTTTTTCAGTTGCTTATGACTATTATTATGAGCAACTCCAAAATTTATTTTTAAGAAAATCTACGAGTAGATTTATATACAGGAGATGTTTCCATTTGAGAAGACCCAGAGAGGTATGTATAATTTATATTAGCAATTAAAAAAAATACATAGTAAAATCGAGAAGAAAAAAGAAATAAGAAGAAGAACAAACGAGTGTTGAGGATCGATCACTCAGACAAAGAATTGCCAACGAGTCGCAAAAAGTGCCGGTGTTCATGATTTTTGACAAAATGGCATGAAAAATTCTTCATTTTCCACATTTATTATACTTTTTTGTAATCTACACTTCAATACCTTTTATTTGATGCCCCACTCAAAACTAAGGGTAAGTGTCCATCTGAGACTTTTTAGTATCGAGACTCGCTCTCGAGATTGAAATCGCTAGTCGACATGGGGCTTAGACTAGTCTCGGAGACTCGCCGACTCTCCGAGACTCGAGAGAGGCTGATGTTGCTCTCAAGTGGATAAGGTTCTGAGACTAATCTCGAGACTAGCTCTCGAGATTTAGTCTCAGATGGACACTTACCCTAAGATGAAGAAGAAAAAAAAAATCCGCGTGTCATGAATTATCAACCATTTTGGATTTGAACAGATGATCATTTTGAGCTATATTTTTCCTGTCTGCGCGTTACAACTTTTATAATGGAAAGTTTCATATTTTTATTGCTTTAGATTCAAAAGTTATTGGAAACGTTCAGAGTGACTGACAGACACAGGAACGAAACTATAAGGGTTTTTTTTTTTTTTTTTTTTTGGTTGTACCAGCTAAACCCTAAAAATACTTCTTTTCAACAAGATTGTTGTCTGACCTGATAATAATAGGTCTTAAAATTCTATCTTTTTGAGTTTCATACACAATGCGTACAACTTGCATGTATAACATTATTAACGAAATTTCAGTTCAACGGACTTAGCCAGAGAATCTATAACAAGAAAATATGTACCAAATTTAAGTCAAATCTATTAATATTTTGTTCTCTTATTGTTCTTAAAATATAAATAATCCTGATAGTTAAGCAAATACATCTACATGAGTAATATATATGTACATACCTATATAACTAAGTTAATGCCAGTTTTTTCTTTAATTAATTAACATTTTTCCTATTATATTGACTAACAAAATACAAATTATACTTAAATCTCGTTTGACCCAGATTTTAGAAACGAAAATAACCATCACTTAAAAATGACCTTTAATTCTTAAGTACACGAAGTATAAGGTCACTATACATAATTCATGTTTGTAATTATTTAAGGATATTGTAACGTGAATGAAAATTTTCGGTGAGATATCTGTCATATTCCTCATACTCCAGTATCAATTTATTATAAACGAGCAATTTAAGTGACAACAACAATAACAAACAACAGATTATATATTTGTAAATGGGGTCGTTACGTCAAACTTTCCGTTTTTTATGTATCTCAATACAATTTTTCAAGTTGTGTTATTAAAAAAGACAAAAGAGGAAATGAAAATTCGTTGACATTGTATTTTGACAGTTAAGGACATTTTCCACTTCCATAGTGTCGTAAATTTTCGTGCAATTCCGTAGGTAATACGGGGTTATTTTCTTTCTAAAATTCGAGAGAAATAAAAGGGGGCGTAGGCGAATTTATGAATGGAACAGAGTGGATGGGGGTAGGTAGTAGTGAAGCGTGGGACGTTCACAGCTCAGAACCCCATTCCTAGAATCCATAAGAGTGGGGGTAGAATATTAAACTCCCCCCTACCTCACCAACCCCTCTAACCTTCATTCATAACCACATCATCCCCCTTACCAACAGCTGACTTCCATTGAGAAACGTGGGGGTTAAAATACATCAACCAAGGGCGTAGAGCAACACAATGTACCAACCTACGCAAAACTTTACATTCCATTTCCCACACTTTCCTTCCTCTTCCTCTTTATCACTAAGTGAATCTGATTTTTGGCACATAGCGGATTGTTTGCTTAATAAGATTTATAGAAATAAAAAAACGAAGTTTATAAAAACGAGGAATAAAATCCGTAATAGGTCTTTAGGTTACTTAGAAAATGGAATACGATGGCATTATAGTTATATTTTATTTTATAAATACAAACCTATATAAACTAAAAGTAATTCAGCTATTTATCGTAATTTGACACAAATAATAGACAAAAAAATAAATGTGTAATATATTCTCAACACACATAAACAGACACAGAACACATAAACAATAATAGAAGTCCCATTATAAAAAGAACAGTAATAGCAAGGCTCATAATAAAAAGAACAATAATATAAGGCCCATAATAAAAAATACCAATATTAGAGGGCCCATAAATAAAAAGAACAATAATAGAAGGCCCTTAATTAAAAGAACAATAACAGAAGGACCAAACCCCTATGAGTTCGCTGAGAAATCTATTTTTATCCGCTATCATGATTTAATAATAGAGCAATTTATTTTGAAAATACGATAAGACTATATCTCCAAAACCAGTTACACTAGAATCTTGTAATTTAGAATTTGGCTTCCTTTTAAGGCAAAACAACTTCGCAGTAAAACGGATTTCAGAGTCATTTTGCATCAAGATGGCTGGCGTATACTTACTTCAACTATGTCCCTTCACTAATATAATTATCACGTCTTCTTTGAAACAATAAAATGAAATCTATATAGTATAAAAAGTTATGAATAAGGTAAACAAAGTACCGGTGTGGAAATCCCACACATGACTTCCATGAAATGTTGCCGTGTCAATACGTGAGTAAGAGAGAACTCTGTATAAACTACATCGTACAACCAGCTAATATCGATTATAGTTTTGCAACAAAAATTATAATGATAATAAACACAATAAAAAATATATATTTAACATAAATAAAATGTTACCCTAATAAATGTCGGTAGTATGTAAAAAGGTTAGAGGATAAATGTGCNAAAAAAAAAAAAACAATATAACTTAATCAATAAGGGAAGAAAAGAAGTCTGCAGCATAAAGATATTCTTACTTCGTAAAATTATTTTAATAACTCTAGACAGTAGTTTATTAACACACCAAATTAAAAAATAGACAGCCAATTGGTGTGGGACATAAGCCTCTCCGCATCCTATCACGTACTTTAATGATTTTATCCTTTTACAAGCCATTATTGTTTAATTTGTTTGTTTCCCCCGTTTTTTTAATCTATCAAAATCGTGTTAAATATGTACATTAAATAAAGAATCAACTGAGCAAAAGTTTTAAGGCTATAGGTGTAAATAAATGTATATTTGTGCGCATGTGGAAGAGAAAACAAATGATTATTTATTTTTATCTTGATAAAGTTGTTTTTCTTTAATAGATAAACGGATTATAGCTGTAAAATATTTTAAGATTTTGTGAAGTAAATAGAACAATTGAGAAATTGTAATAGTACATAAATACAGTCTATAAGATTAGAGTTGGCACAATCGAAGGCGGAAAAAAACAAACGTGGAGGTAGTTTTGGGGTTATAAAAAGGGAAAATCGGTGTTTCCATGTTATATTTTTTTTGTGGAACAGGGGTAGAGTAGAGCATTTTTTTCCGAAGTTGCATTCAACTTGGGGGACCAATAAAATCGTTTCTCTCAAAATTTTCCCGCCTTTTGATTGTGCCAACTCTAATCTTATAGACTGTAGTATATGATAAAGTGTATATAAGATAAATAATACTGAAATTTTTAAATCAGAGACATAAAATATTTTCAATCTTAAGAAAGATCACATTCGGTAAGCTTGGAAGCAAAAAAATTAATTAGACAAGAATAAGTAAAGGAATATAGATTTCCCTAAACCACTGCCTCTTGTAGCGTCGAGGTCGATTTTCTGGTATATTGGGAAGAAATGAGATGTGTAAGCGGATTAGGATAATCTAATAATGATTTAAGGAGTATGGAAAATCGGGATGTGGATAGATCTTGAACAAATTGATGGTTGAGATCATTGGATCATTGTGGAGAGTGAGGTTAGATAAATAAAATGGAATGGATCTAGGAATGAAATGATCTTGAACAAGATGATTTAGAGGGCTTGATGCTACCCCATACTTCCAGATTTTAAGTTCAAGTTGGTTTTAAGAGCACATTGTGATTTTTTGTGGATGTTTGTTATTGAAAGTGGGCTTAGACGACTCAGAAGCAGACCTTGTTTCGTCTTTTCAGTTCTTTTTGTTCTCGTGTCATACTGCCAAGTATAATTCGTTGGTCTATCAAGTATCGACCATAATATTGGGTTGACTAAGGGTAACTTGATTAAGGATAATCAATAACAATAACAAATACGAATCGAGAAAGCCAATAATAGCGGTGCGTTCGTTTCCACACATAATTGCCCCGAGGAAAAATTGAGAAACTAGGCGATTTTCCCTTGCTCCTGCCGAGTGTTATTTACAGACTACGAGAGGTTCAAAACTATAAAGCAAAAATAACCTGCTTTTCCGTTCTCGGCGCAGGCCCGTTTTAGGCGTTCTTTGCGCCCTGGGCACCTCGCCAAGATGCCCCCCCCCCGGAGGGGGGGGGAATGTTATGTTTGATTTTTTTTTAAATTTAAGCAGTAACTAGCTTTCGGAGGTTTCACAATTGACACATTTATCAGAAAATAGTCATTAAATAATTACTTACATTATCTTACACAGAACAGAGGGAAGAATGAAATAAAAATTTAAGGGAGGGCGGTCCGGGGGTCCTCCCCCGGAAAATTTTGAAAATATGACCTCTCAAAACAGCGCTCAAATGCATTTCTGATGTAAAATTTGATTTTAATACTTAGTCATAAAAGGGTAATTTTTGGCTCGATTATAATAGTGTAGTTAGTCGGAACACTAGTACATATTTTTTAAAAAATATAATGCAAACTTAAAAGCATAGTTAATTGTAACACAATAAAAGTTGTGCCTCTCATCATTCCCTTTGTCTAAAATACCTAAAAAAATGTCGTTCTTGAGAAAGAAAATGTATCACAGTTCGTTACCTTCGGTAAGCTCGGAAGCGAAAGAGGGATTTTTAATATTTTCGTTTTATAAATCTATGAACCCATGACGCCGGACAACGGACCTTAATTATATATTATTTAGAAAAAAAAAATAATTTAAATAAATGAATGTAGATAAGTTATTATATCTATTTGAAGACCATCGAATCAAAGATTGTATTTTTATTGGAATAAATGCGGTTGATTTAGATTGGCAATAACAAACATTTTGCTAAAATTACGCATATATAAATTATTTTATAAAATAAATGATGAGAATATGTGGATTTTTTTAAAAAACGAATTAATCTATAATCGGCATCTCTATTGAAAACTAGGACATTTTGGAGTCTCGAAAAGTGTTTTCGGGAGACAAGTTCGGGATTTTCAAAAAATGGGACAATCCCGGAACGCCTGGCATCCCTACATTGGCGTAGTAAGTAGTTAATTAATAGGGGAGGGGGGAATATATTGCGGGGACCTCCCTCGCAAAATTTTGAAAATATTACCTCTCAAAACAACGCTTTTGTGTATTTCGGATATAAAATTTGGTAGTTCTTTGTCAAAAAAGTAGATTCAAGGGGGGGGGGCGGTCACCACCCCACCCTCCTCCCCTTTAATCCGCCACTGAACTTTAGCTTAACCTTATTTCGAATTCCATTTTAAACCTTTCTAGGATAAGGGATATTTGGTTCACTTAAAACATATTTCCATTCATATTTTTTGCCCTGGCTAAGTTTAGCCGTCCCCCTCAAACCTTCTGAGTTGCGCCCCCAAACCTCTTGCGCCCCTGGGCACGTGCCCATCGTGCCCCTATAGTTAAATCGGCCCTGTCTCGGCGTGCAATATAGGTTAATTTTCCATTCTCCAGACCCCCAGCCACAGACCTCCGACTTCATGCAGATTCCATACCCCCCAAGCAAGGCTAATAGCATTTGGTCACAAGCCCTAAGCTCCCTGCCCCAGTCCCCTCACACCAGGTCGCTGGCCCTAGATTTAGACCATAATCCCTAGGCCAATATCCAATGAACCAAGCCAAGCCCCGTGTTACCGGCTATTGGCTCGAGTCAATAGGCACCCTGTCCAAGGTCCTAAGACCTTACCCAAGGCCCATTGCCCTATAGGCCCCTGACCCCTGGTTAAGGCCAAAGGCCCTAAACCTTAAGTCCCATGTTCCATTCCCCTTGCATGCTCTCTTTGATTTCATGGATTGGGTTAACGTTAAAGCCTACTCTATGCTAAAAAAGATACATTCAGGCAGTACACTGATTAAACAATAAAAAAAAATAGCAATAAGAAAATACATATTATATAAAATTGGGGTCTTTTTTACCTCATCTATTTATCCAGAAACACGTTTTAAACAGCAGCATTTTATTGGATTAATAATATTAACTGCTATAAATATTAAGCTTGACATATAATATAAAACATTCGTTAAGATCCTGTACCAAAGAAGATTAGGGGTAGTAACAATTACAATAAAATTACACCCATCATATTGAATATAATATAAATAGTAAAAAGGGAAATTAGTTTCAACAAAAACTCTTTGGCACACTTAAAAATACTTCTAGTAAACTACTTAAATTGTTATAAATATTGTTTCTAGTTTGAGGATATTAAAAAGAAAAAAAACCCCTTGAAGGATAAAATCTCCTCTATTTCACATATTATATACATATTTATTATCTAAATACCATGTGGTTTAGAATGCTACATTGTTGCTGATTTAATTCTAAATTTAGTTATTACAGCTCAACAAACTATCTATATATAAACACTCTTTTGTTCTGCTGTAATAAAAATAAAATATTTCAAACAAGATAATATTAGGTTGCATAATAATGTCTCAAACCAGTGAGTTAAATATTACTATGCTACTACATTTAACCATAATTATTATCATCAGAAGCGAGGTCAGAACGGCAATTCAACCAGGTAACAGTCAAGCTAAAATTAAAAGAATACATAGATAAAGAAACATAACGTGCAGATAATATTTCATGACTAACGTATTTATTACATCTTCCGGTACATCTACAGCCTATGATTCAATTCGGACAAGGTAATCAATCACCTAATTGATAAACTAAATGTGGTTTCAGAAAAAGGGATTTAGTTTAGCGGTTTATTTATACAATCTTCTAAGTGAATAATTGCTTTTGAATGAAGGAAATTATAATACAAATTAAACTTAAAAAGTCATAATTACCACTTTTTTAACTTTCACAGACAAATCTCAAAGGAAAAACAACAAAAAACGCTGTCACAATATAACGAAAAAGAACGCATTCATTATCAATAGAGTATTTTATCAGTCTACTAATAAAACAAATAAGAGTTTACGTTCATTGATAAAACTAGAGTTCCTGCTGACGATTAAAAGGTTATCTAATACAACCAATTGTATAAATAATCTGTATACTATATGCAAACAATTATGCTATTAATTGTTTCTAGGGTTTCGTTGGTAAAACCAAAAAAGAAAACCCTCAAAGTTTCGTTGCTGAGTCTGTCTGTCACTCTTTAATGTTCCAATAACCTTTGAATCAAAAGAGATAAAAACATGAAACATTAAAGATCGTTTTGATGCGCAAACAGAAAAAATGGCAAACTCGAAGGATAATTGATGTATCTTTATTTAGATTTTAATTATAATTATAAGATTTTAATTTTTAATGTAAGAGTAAAATTTTATGTTAACACTGTATAACCTAAAAGATATGAATATACCGGAACATGGCATCTCACACGTGTGTTACTTTACTTCTCCTTTTGTTCGATATATTTCTTGAATTCTTTTGATAAAATGTATTCTATTAGTAAACCAGTTTATATTTAATATGGAATTAATTAATAATTTGAAATTGCATAATATGGACAATATAAAACATTAATTCATGTCACAATCCTTGGATTTTTTTAAAAAAATATGGAGTGAGGTATCAAAAAAAATGTGTTGAGTAGATAACAAAAAATATATAATTCTTGCGGATAGTGTTTAATTTGTCGTGCCATTTTGTCAAACAAAAATCAACATTTTGCGTGTCCCTCCCCCCTAAAGCTATATTTCTGCTGCTCCTATAAAAGTACATATATATAAAAAAAAAATATATGCAAAATGTGCGGTCTGCCGGCCACAAAAAAAAAAATAGACTGCCAATTGGTGTGGCACATAGCTTCCTCGCGTCCTGTCCACGCACTTTATTGATTTTTTTATTTTATTGCCTAATTGGTTTAATTGTTTCCCCCGTTTTGCTTCCGAGCTTACCGAAGGTAACGGAAGCTATGTGATCGTTCTGAAGAGAAAAAATATTTTATGTCTCCGATTTCAAAAATTCCAACACTGAAATCCGTTTCAGACATCAGGGATCATTTTTAGTTCCGTGTCTATCTGTCGGTCGGTCTGTCGGTCGGTCTGTCCATCAATTTTTGCGAACCGCCATATCTTAAGAACTACAGGTTCAATTTTAATGAAATTTGGGTGATAGGTAATAATTAGCCCATTGTTTGTCCCATATAAGTTTTAACCTTCTGCGCCTAATTGTTTTTATTCCACATGCACACAAACATACATTTATTTACACCTATAGCTTCAAAAGTACTAATCTGATTTGAACGAAACTTTTATAGTATATAGAAAGTAACCCGAAGATAGCCCCAGATTAATTTGAACTGTCGACGTTCTTTAACTTTTGCTAAATTAATACTTT
>KZ652636.1:138020-149930 GCA_001010745.2 Gerris buenoi
AGTCTAATGCTGCTCCCTCCTACTGCGAAGCAGCAGGAGAGGCCAATTTAGTGGCCTATAAAGGAGGAAAAGTTCCGAGGTACCACGTACCCGATTTTTTAATTTAAAATTTATTGCTTAAAATACAATGATTACTATTTTTCATTTTCATATATTTTTACTTTTCCTCACTACTAATAGTAGGAAAAGTATTGTTTTCACCATACAATTTTTTTTCGAGATTTCAACGGAATTATCCGTTTTAGGTGTTTTTAAGACCTCCTGAGTGGTTTTTAGCATGACGTATGTATGTGTGTGTGTGTGTGTATGTATGTGTGTTATCATCGTAGCGCCCAAGGTTTTAACCAAGAGAGTTGAAACTTGGCAGAAAAATCAGACCTAACCCGGAAAAAATTAAGGAACAAATATAAAGAACCCGATGAAATTCTATTAATTAGTTTAAAAGTTATAAGTGATTATAATTATTTATTAGTGCGATAATTTTGATGACGTCAAATTTTGTTTACATCTGTCAAAATACCGCCAAACTTTAAATAATTAAATAAAATTTAGTTATTAAAAATATTTTTTTTTAAGAATGATAATAAATCAGTCTAATGCTGCTTCCTCCTCTGAAGTGAGTGTCTGAAGTGAGGAAAAGTTCCGGGGTACCCCGTACCCGATTTTTTTTTACTTTTTTTTACGAAAAATTAGTTTTAAATATATGTAGGTTCTCAAAAATTGAGAGACCGACCGACAGACAGACGCGGAACTATTAAAGTTCCGCGATGTCTGAAACAGATTTCTGTCTAGGAATTTTCTAAATCGGAAACATAAAAAAATGTTAGTTATCCAGAAAGATAATATAGCTTCCGTTACCTTCGGTAAGCTCGGAAGCAATAAAAGCTATATACATCTTAAGGCTACATCTATACGTATAGTCAAATAAAAAGTATCAATAGTTAAATAAAAAAAATCTACTAATGATTTCAAATAGAATATGACTGTATAATTTTGTGATATACGCAAGGCTCATAAGACTCGCTCCAGACCTTATATCTCACTTTTTACTGTTTTGATTTAGATTTATTATCTTAAAAAAAAGTTTATTAATTGTTGATCAGGGAAAATCATAGGTAGGGGTCAAAAAAGTAGATATCAATAAGGAACAAATCGGATGTATATTATATTAGTCCGGGATAAAATATGGAAACAACAAAAAATGTCTAACATCAAGCTAGAATTGTGTATTTAAGTTAATCTTCTGGTGTCTTAAGAAGATGTAGTCGGCTAAGTTCGTCTGCAGAACATAGCTTGGCACTAGCCATTTGAAAACCATGTATCGCCAATTATAGTGGACAATGTTATTTTCATGATCTTGAGTACAAACTTAGTTAGTAGACCGAAAATCCGAGAGTTGATGATAGTTTACCATTTAATAGGTGATTACTTTGAGATGGATTAATATTTGAATAAGTAACCTATCAACTAACCGATTTTTTACACGTTATCTTCTGGACTAAAAGTTCCTAAGTAATAATATATATGTACAATGATAAAACCAGTTGTTCTAAGTTGTGCTATTACATATTTTATACCTTATGCAGTTACTGCCGGCCAACAATTTTTAATTTAATTACAATTATTAAGAGTAGGTACAGAAATTTAAATACATATAAACTATAAGATATCTTTAATCTTTTATGAATAGGGTACTTGTTTAGATTGTTATTCCCCGATATTATTTAGAATATAAAGGGATATAATTATTTCTATATTCGTTTGACTAAATAACTATTACGATGTTGGGATGTTTAGTCCAATGTACTTAGGGACTAAGGAATATCACCCTTAGTTTTTATAAGGGGAGTATGAGCCTATTTATGAAAATTACCTACACCTTCTTTAGATTGTTACACCTTTCTTTTTTTATAAGGGCAAGAGTAGTCTAATAAAGTACTATAAATAGTACTACATAATATGTCCCAAAGGATAAATAATATATATTATTTATCCTTTGGGCTACTGAGTAGTTAATGGCAAAAAAAGATCTTTCGCATTTTTACTTTAAGACAAGCGGCCTCTTAAAATGAATTAAAAATAAATATTTTCCCAAAAAATGCATTCATATATTGTCTATTTTTAAAAGAAAAGAACTGGAACTTTTTATTTATCTATTTCACTAAAAGAAAACTTTCAAACTCTATTGTTAGATTTCTATTTGTATAAGATACATTACACTGGTATGTAAAATTCGTTAAGTATCTATTAGTTTATTCCGTTAATATAATACCGGTTTTTTAAGACAAGAATGTTAATTTATTCTTATGTTTTAACAAGACTATTATTATCTTATGATACGAGTTGTCTTAACAGACTATTATGTCATAGAGATATTTGTCCGAGAAGTGATTTATATTGATGGCATCCTTCAGTTAGCTACTAGAAGGTAAAGTGGGTGTGAGTTGCCTCGTACAAGTCAAGATAGTAGTGGATTAGTCCAGTCAAATGAATCACTAATTGTTCTACCAGAAAAAAAGTAATTTGACATAAAAAAAAATCTCCGATCACTAATTCTCCTCTTCATTTCTTGATTGCTATACTTTTTATTATTAATATATATTTTTTTCTCTTCAAAACTTCTTATATCACTATAATTTACACTGAAACAGGTGTTCGATTAAATAAATAATTTAAATAAATTAACAAATGAGATCATTTTTGATTAAAGTCAGATGTTCTCTTTAGCATAATAATACTTTTTTTACTTAATTTTTTTTGTCCTAAGAATTAACTTCCGTATTCGAACAACTGATTTTTATTATTTCTTTTTACAATAATAATTGATTACATGCTTTAAAAATTAATTGATAATATGGAACACCTGGAACAAACATGATTTTACCTTGTATAAACGTATACAATTTAGTTTAATAGCATTTTAATAAATACTTTAAAAGCTTTAGTTTGATGTCATAAACAAGAATTCCAAAAGAACAAGTGGATTTTAGGTATTACGTCGTTTTAAAAGAACGCATGGAAAGAAATCATCGATATGGGGAAGGTGGAAGGTAAACAAAGTTTCCGCTTTTCGATTAGTCACTTCTTTTTTGAGAGAAGTATAATAGACGTCAATTCTTCCCGTTGTGCCCAAAAATTGCTTTATTGGAAAGGTGTAATTAGTGTGGCAAATAGCTTCCTAGCATCGGACGAATGGACGAATTGTCACATAAGTATAAAATAAAGTATGCTGATATGATTGCAAAGTATAGTTTATTCTACAAAAATAGGATGTGGGAATTAAAAAAGCCTTAAAAATAATGTGACATCACTGGTAGTGAAAGCTATACAAATTCGATAGATAAAAATATTAATAATAATTTCAAAAATAAATAAAATTAAATAATAAAAGTAAAATTCAATAATAATAATAATAATAAAATAAAATAATAATAATAATAGGTAGATGATGAATAAAAATTATTTTTTACAGATCCAAACTGATGTATGTATAGAAGCCATCCACTAATATGGCACTCTTATCAAGTGATGACATACTTTTTTTAAAAAAAGTTAAATTTACAATTTAATCGACTCTAAGAAAGGATTGCCAGAAATATTATGAGAAAAAGGGTCCTTGACCCTAGACAAAAAAAGGGTTCTTGGGATGCTTTGTGAGTTCCCAGAGCAAGGATTTATATCAGAGGAATGCAAGGATATGGAGAAATGGAACATATGTCATCGTTCGTAGTCAATACGATTGGCCTTATAGAAGGGAGCGTATAGGATAATACTAGATATAAGAGATTGTATTTTGTAAGAATTTGATGGCTTGGTAGATTGCCATAGTTCCGTAGGTCCTGACAGATTTCATAAAATCACTATTCTTCATATCCGTACTTTGTACTATTTAGTCGTGTATATAAGTTCCAAGTCAGTTTTCTGTCTAGATGTAGTCCTAAATACCGTACTTGATTTGATATAGGAAGTTAAAGCTATAAAGAGAGACCGAAGCACGTGTGGAGGAATGTCACGTGAACACGTTTCTCCCGATTGAACTCAATCTCCTATTTTTCCCTGGACCAAATTTTATCGGATTGCAGGTGTCCTTTGAGGGAATCAGAAGCGAGGATGAGATTTGAGTGAGTTGATTAAGGGGCGTTGTGGCCAAAATAGGACGCTAAGCATGCTACATCTTCCACATTTCATCCGATTGTAGGTGTTCTTTAAGGGAATCGTGGATGATGAGATCTGAGTGAGTTGCTGACTGCGATGTGTCTTCACAACGACACAAATGCTTTCGCAACTTTCAATAAGCTCGGAAGCAAAAATATATTATTATAAGGATACTAAACCTAAATTCTGTTATAGGACTTATCAGAGGCGTGCTCTCATGCCACCATATTTGCTTGGCTGGAAAAACACAACAGCAATTTAATACCGTGTTTGCACACTGCAATAGGCTACACAATTTGTGAGAGCCAACATTTTAACGACATAATGTCTGATGTTGGAACAGTTCCTATGTGTCACGCTTGCGTGGCAAATCCCTCGGTGACTCTCACAAATTGTGTGCCTATCTAAATTGATGTTCGTTAAATCTTATTTTTATTATACTTAGTACAAATAAATAAAGTTACTATTTAATAAGACACTAACAAGGGTGAAGTTAAGTCTTAAGGGATATACCGCTCACTTAATGAAAGGAGTTATTACAAAAAAAAACAAAAAAAAACTCATTCTAGGTAAATAAACGAATAAGCAATTTCAGTTCATAATTTATATCAATACAATAATAAATCATGGAAATTATAGACTAAAAGTGTTTAAACAAAAATATAATATATTGTATAATAGGATCTCTCTACTCTAAAGAAAAAAAATTATAGTTTTACAATCCGGAAATTTTCGAGATAAAAATCACAAAAAAAGGACATCCGCTCATATTTAAAATTTATTATTCTCTTTTCAACAATTGAAGAAACGAAGCTTAAGGGCAAAATCCTGATGACGTTAAAATGGATCCTTACATATTATAAATACATATATGACTAATTCATTTTATTCTCGGAGGTATTTGATGGTTATTTATATCTTGTGTGTCTGCAAGTGGGTTGAGTGAAACAAGATTAATGAATTTGTATACAACTGTCAAAATTAGGAGGAAATTCAAAATAGTAGAGTTTTATGTAGTTAAAGGACATTCCTAAACAATTATTCCTACCTTTCGACAAATATAAGCTACGATCTAAAAACGGATTTTATACCAACACCCCTTTTATTATTTTAGTTACCTTGACTATATCCTGATTCTACTATCGACCAAATAACAAGTCTCTGATTACCTTCTAAACGTAACTTCAGGACTCATCTCACGTTTTATATTTTCGATATGTTACTATGTGCTATAACTGTAACTCTAAACGCAACTTAAAAACATATCTCACGTTTTATTTTCTTTATATATGACAATAATGTTACTATATACTATATAAAATTAAACTTTTTTTTTATCGTTTTATATCTTATATTTACTCTTCAGTAAGATAAATCGGACAAAGAAAACTATGTCTTCTTATTTATTTCTAATTAAAGAGTTATTATTCATTGTTACGTTTTACCAAGATTAAGAAATAGAGACATCAGTGTTGCATACAGCTCCCTCGGGTCCTATCACGTGATTATAAAAATAAAGTTTATTGCAATAGATTTCAAAATATGAGTGTTATTCGAGAAAATGCGATGTTTGCAGAAGGTAAATTAATGTCAGGCTATCTAATGCCTATTTTTTTAACATACTGCATAAATTCCATGATATAATTGAATGGGTAGTTTTAAAAATACTAATGATAATAGACCAAAGTTCTTACTGCTGGCGCAAGAGGTAGCAGTGAGCGAAATTAATATTGGATCATCTGTAAGCAAACTTGGGCATGTCATACAAATTTCAATAAAATCGTAATAAATATTATTTTCTAAATATGAGCTTTTGCAAAAACTTTTGACGGGCAAACTAACCAACAGATAGAGATGAGATCAAAAATGTTTGTGGAATTTTGGTAAAGAAAAAAAAAAGTTCTTCAAAATCATTATGTGCTTGCTTTACTTTCTGTGCTTGAAACCAAAAGACAAAAAAAAATAAATAAATAAAAATAACAGTAAGAAACTAATTTATGTGATTATTATCTCTCTCGATGGGCTTTGAAACGGCACTGATGATGGCCAAGAAAAACTTAAAACTGGTTTTAAAAATTAAAATTAATTTTGTGGAGAGGCTATCGTTTTTATTATTTATTAGTAGGTAATAAGTTTAAACTATCCGAGTTTCAAAACCACATTATATTGCTGGAGTTTCAAAAAGTCTTATTTTTATTACTACGTTTTTATTAACTTGGTTTCTTGTTTGTTTGTCCGGTACAAATCTTGCAATCGAATTTTAACTAACATCCCGAGTAGCTAGACATTTGAAACTTTTAGAACAGCACAGAACACGATGACAATGCATTATTTAAATACTTTTAGTCATTTTTCAGCAGAATTTAATTCGTTTTCAGCAAATTTGCTGAATGAAAAGTTAGTTCGGAAAAAATCCGCAAGTTATTTTATTTGTTTTGTCATATCCCATAACATTTACAATCTTCATTTTGACAGGTTTCAAATTTATGATTTTTATAAATAAGAGATAAGCATTAAATGACAGCAAAACAGGAAATATATCGATTATATTATTTAAAATATATCGATGGCACGGTATAAGAAAATTTAAAAACGTAGTTATTTTTATCTTGCAATTATTTAAGTGAAACTTCCTTAAACTTGGATGAAACGAAATTGCATGTAACGAAGTTTGTGTTTCGAGACTCGTCTGAGTGAAAGATTTTATACAGGTAAATCAACTGCCGGCTTAAGTCGACAGTTGATTCACCTGTAAAAAATATTTCGCATGGAAGAGTTTTAATCCACCGAACTCTGATTTAGTTGTGATAGTCACACATTTAAAAAAAAGATTTTTATGTGGTTTTAAACGAAAAGTTTCCTAAAATTACTTTGTTCTTTGCATTCAGTCTAAAGTGTTCTTTGCTTTAATATGAAGAAAGTGAGTGGGAGAATGTTCTCTGCGTATTAGTTTCAATTTCGTTAACTTAAAATGATTCTAAAGCGGCGTTTAGACGATCAACTTGGTTGTCAACCTTGTTGTCAATATGCCATGTTGAAGACAATGTTCATCGTCTGTGGAGGTTGACATTTGAAGTTGGTCCACAGGTTGGAGTAAAATAAAAAAAATCATATGGGACGAGCCGCTTCTTAACATAATTCATGATAATAACGAGTTATAACAATTCTTTACTCATTTTAAACCCAAAAACCTTACCCAAAAAAATGAAAGAAACTGTACATTGTGTAACTTTCAAAAAGTAATGTCTGTGTTAAATGTTGACAACTTGAATGTCAACTTGGTTGACAACTATGTTGACAACCAAGTTGATCGTCTTAAAGGCTCATATATACGATTAAACATTTTGACCGTGTATAGGGGCCTTAAGTTAATATAATATATTACAGAAACTATCTAGTTTCGTTTAGTTGCATCAGAATTAAGAATTAGGATGTGTGAATATCACGCCCCGTTAAAAGTGAAAGTCGACAAAAGGAACCAACCAAAAAAGAGTCTAGACTTGATAAAACTCATCGTGTTGGAATTTGAAATCTTAAATATAAAGACACATTTTTTCTCTCTTCCCTTGGAATCCATTTGATTCCATATTAGATTTGTCGGAACGGAAGTTTAGATTTTTTTTACAACTACCTTTAAGTGAAAGTTTAACAAAAAAAAGGGTAACATATTAACTCACCCTTTCTTTCTAATCTTGTTATAAAAATCTATTTCATAATTATAGATTCTTCGGAAAGAAATTGCATAAATAATGAGATTTTAATTTATACTTCGGTATGAAGATTAGGAGCGAGAAATAAAGTTAATTAAGTTACCATTAGGTCAGTATGTAAAATGATGAAGTATTAAGTATTAATACCAGGGTATACGCAAGTAATTATTACTTAAGTACGAATAATACCAGGGTAGTATTCATGCAACGATAAAATGCATGTCAAAAGATTATTTGTAAATTTGGATTTAGATCAATAAAGCTAATACTTTCTTTGTCTTGTAAATTGAGATTGAATAACACACAATTGGTGAAAGTCAAACAACAACTAATGAAGTTCTTATTCAGGGTAAATATTGATCCAAAAGGGTCCACTACAGGAAAACCTAGAGCATTTTTATGGCATGGGTACTGGCAATTATATGCGTTATTGCCTCGGGTACAAAACGAGCGGTGAGCGGACGGCGACAGGGCGGGAGAGCGGGGCCGCTTAAGTTTATGTTTACAACGAGTACAATGCTGAGTACAAGTTGAAGGTCGGTCGGCTATGACAAGTACGAGCGTCTAATAAATTTGAGGCGAATAATGTTGAGGCTTGCCGCTCATCGCTCAGAGTGTTGGCAGTTGATTAGAAACTCTCATGTTACTCGACATGGCAGAACTGATGGTAAATATCACCCAGCCTATTATTTTGACTCTTATCGTAGCTTGCGCTGCTCACCGCTCTACCACTCCGACGCTTTACCGTCCTCCGCTCGCATCTTACGCCGAGGCCTTAGAACGTTTAAAGTCTAAAACATATTTGGAAAATATGCATTATTAAATAAGCTATTAAACAAAATATCCTTCCATCCGTGACGAAGTATTATTTATGAGAGTTTCGCCACCGCACTTTTCTCTATATTCCAAAATATCTCATTTAATTGATTTAAAGTGTTTAACAGGTGATAGTTTACTTTTTGATGTTTTGAACTTTGAAAAAAAAAAAAAAAAAAAATCAATTTTATTTTAATCAATATCTCTGTTCCGGGAAAAATTCGTATATGCTTAGATTCTTATTAAAATGGACTACTTTTAAGAATTATTTAAATCTAAAACGTCGGAACCGTTTTCGAGAAATTAATTTTTTTTAAGTTTTTGGAGGTTGCTCCCAAATTTTAGGAGTCACTTGACGATTTCGCCAATTATTTTTCTGAACATTTATACCAAATTCGATCAAAAAACGGCCCAGTAGTTTGGGCTCGTATCTGCACAGACGTCCGACCGAATTTTTTTTTTAAGAAAGAAAACTACAACACTTTTTTGGACTAAGGGAAAGGGAACCTCAAAATGTGTAAATCCATCAACATCTCAAAATAAATTTTTCGCGCCATCACAAAAAGTACATTCTCTTTATAATATACTTTTTTAATAAAATTAAAATCGATTCCTAAACGAATTTACAAAAAAAAAAAAAATGCTAAAGATTTCTACTATTCAATTTCTCCTAAGCTCATCGCTGTAATTTTGGTCACGGCGACCTTGAATAATGTGAAACAATTAAGATGCACTGAACAAGAATGCCATTTTCATTTCATAAATGTAATATCTATATTATAAAAAAAACAGGTTTTGAACAGAGGCCAGCAGAGTAACGGGTTTTATCAATAATTAATTATGGTATGCAACAATATATCATCTAAACCAAACAAGTTGAATGAATCAACTGCAGCACGACTTCCTAAAACTCAACAGCTGATTGTTAATTTGATAAACCCAATGGTTTACGAGTTGATTATTTGTTATTTGGCTTTAAAAACGTCACAGCCAAACGGATTGCACTATTTCCCGTTAGTTCATAAAAGTTAAGGTCGGTTGAGGTTATCCTTTTTGAGGTTATTCTTTCGGTTGAGGTGATATTTTTGAGGTTATCCTTTTTGAGATTATCCTTTAATTAATTTATGGCAATTTAAAAAAAAAAAAAAAAAAAAAAAAAAAAAAAAAAAGCATTTATGCATTTTCAAATGTATGTATGATGTATACGTCATCAAGTAATCCCAAGTGTTAGTTTCTCTGTCCTTAAACAATTCACTTTCCAACCCAATGCGAATTCGCCACTTAATGATTCCTAAACTATCTTAACCTCCTCATCTGCCTCCATCTAATCGAACTATAATCCTCCTCCCAGTAATGGGAAAAGTCCTTAAAAGTTCCTTCTTCATAGACTCCTTCCCATACTTAAACCATTCATTCCTGACTATCAGTGTAGCTTCCGTGCTCACCACTCCACCGTCTAAAGGCCCCCATACGCGGTCAAACATTTTGCGCAAACATCATGTTTGTCCAAACATTTTGACCATGTATGGGGCTGCTTGAACCCTCCTATATTCCTTTTTTCAGTCCTTGCCACCTTCGCGCAGATGACAAGGCAATTCTATCAGTCCACCAAGACCCTCAAACTGCATCCAATAACATCCCAAGTCGTCTCCTCCTTCTTGAGCTTTGGATAAATAATGGAGGATCCGGGTTAACGAACAGAAAAGTGCTCATGTCATTTTAACTCTTCGGCATAGCACCTGTCCTCCAGTCATTCTTAACCAAATCCTCATTCCTCAATCCATCCCCTGACCCGTACCTTTGCCTTCACCATGATCGACGACTCACCTGGCATCATCACACTAAGACTAAACGTACTGACATCTCAAGACGCAAAAAGTTGCTACTTCGTGTTTATACGAAGTAGGCTCGGACCTATACAGTTTGGAGGTTTGGAGTAGCACCAAACCTTTAACACCCATCGACTACATACTTTTCAATAAAAAATCCTTTAAAAAATGAGTTCTGTTATCAGTGAGTGATAGGAAACATCGACTGTTTAAATAATAACTACTTTTATTTAGTTTAAAATAATATTGCGTTTTAAAAATTGGTTTATTTTAATCCCTAAGACAATTAGTAGCAGTGAGAGTGTTTCTAAGTCAAAGCAATATATTTAAATATTACTTTTTCGATAAAAACTGAAAGTGATAGCGTGTTAGACTAGCATTCTCTGTTATACTGGGATTTTACTGTGCAAATGAACGATCATAATTCCAATCGCATACTTTGATACATAGCGGTGATTATACATAAACGTGAGTACAATACTAGTTTATTGAAATATTTAATTTATTAATTAAATAACTGCTAAACTTGGACAAATAACCTAGAAAATACAAGCGATCTTTGAAAGTGGATTTAAATAGGATAAGATTCTCGGACCGTATTGACCTAGCAAGGTCACATCAATAGCTCAGTCGGTAGAGCGTCGGCAGATATATCTAGTCTGTGACACTCGACAAGATTGCAGGTTCGAGCCCAGCTCGTTACAGACAACATTTTTTAAGGAATTAATGTATTATATTTCTTGGTGGTAACACGAGAGAAAAACGTAAGATTACTCGGCCCCCTTCTAGGCGATTTTCGGGAATAAAAACATAAACATTCACAAAATAATATTTCGAATAAATACCGGCAAATTAGAATAAAATCAATAACATTTATTATCTATATTAATGAAGAAAAACCTCGACTCTTACTTCTCTCCGAATTCCCAAAATACATCCACAGTATCGGGGAAAAGAAATAGAAGCTCACCTCAACTTGAAAAACACGCCAAGCGACAACAACCTTACGATCAGACACAAGTTCAGACAGGAAGAACATCGCCAATAATGAATGCTGATCAGCTTAAAGAGTTTAAGAGAGATATGTTGTCGGCAATGAGCGCATTGCTTGACTCAAAAAATTATTCCACGAAGGAAGATATTAAATTTTTGGAACAACAAGTAACTGAGTTGAAGATGGAAAACCAATCTCTAAAAAAAGAATTAGCTGAAATCAAGGAAAATGATAGCAAAAGGATTGATAGAATGGATTACTTAGAAAACCAACTAAAAGCAAGAAACTTGATAATAAAAGGAATACAGGAAGAGGAAACTGGATCGGAACCTTTAGAGTGGGTGAAACAGTTTTTTATAAACGTCCTACGTATAAACCAAGCTATAGAAGTATCATCTACAAAGTT
>KZ652637.1:399-15890 GCA_001010745.2 Gerris buenoi
ACATTCCTGGATTAACATTGGACACATCCTGGATTCAGTAGGTCTGGGCTGAATCAAGAAAATTAAATTTTGATGGACTTATTCACCCAAGATCCCCTCTCCATCCAAAAAAGGGTTTTTTGTTTTTAAATATCTGTCTGAATTCGTTTACTATGATGTATGCTGACCCCAATCGCTATACACATTACATTTCATGAGTCAATAATTGTTAATTTGACTGAATGTCTACCACAAGTATCTCGTCTTACTATAATGATAAATGTGAGTAACAGTAATGAATAACATTGATTAATTTCAACACTCGATAAAATAATTTATTAATATAATTAATACCCGTTCAACAGCCTAGGTCATTCCAGGACGGGGGTTAACCGGGCATTTTACTCATATAATCGATGAGATCTTCAGTGTAAAACATGACACGCCTCTCTAGGATTCGAACTCACAGCCGGGGTTTAGCCCTTGGTTTCAGAGTCAAAAGCGCTAACCACTCGGCTACACCGGCCCCCTTACTTCTATTTTGTTGGGATTTTCTGTACAATTTAATAATAGATTGTTTTTGTTTTTATTTGTTTCAGGTATGAGTTAAAATTTGACTGCAGTAGAACATTTGGAATTCTGCAGGTTTTGAAGATGAAAGTTTTGAGCTGTAGAGATTAATTAACCTGAGGTACATTATATAATTTTACTATATACATATTTAGTTTAGCGACGGACCATGTTCTTTCTACTAAAGGTGCTATAATAATTTATATATAGGGGAGGTTCCATTTTATGGACAGTTTGTGTTCATTGGAGCGGGACAAAGGAATACCACTCTTCTGTTTTTATAAGGGAAGTAACAGTCTAAAGAAGAATATTCCGTACACCTTCTTTAGATTGTTACTCTCCTCTTTTTATAAGGGAAATAACAATCTAAAGAAACAATTTTTGAATTTTAATAATTCATTTTATATTATTAAATATTATTTTCTAACTACAACGATAACTTTTTTTGTTCATTTTCAACCTTTCGTCCAAGGAAAAGAATTGTTTCGACTTTTTGGGAAAAAGTTTTTTTTTTATTCTACCTCTGTATTTTTTTAAGCTTGGTACGAATGATGTATTATTTCACCCCTTGTATTAAAAGAAAAACATCAGTGCTTTATAGATGTCTTCAAAAGTTATCAATGAAGAAGATCAATCAAAAGAATCAAAGAAATCAATTAAAGATCAAAACATAATACTGTCGGTACATTTACTTGAATTGAAATGATGTTTGATGCATAAATTTGTATAAAGGAGTAATCATGAACTAAAGCGTGAATTAAACTGTTTAAAAAGTTTATTCTTAAAACACAAGAAAACTTCCAAAAGCTAATACCATCCCTTCAGAACAGTAAATAAACAAAGGAATTAGCTGTCATAAGCAGCTTTTATAATCTGAATGAACAGCGTTTTAAATATGTATAGCTACCATCTTAAATTCAACTAGTTATTATGAAAGCTAACTTATAAATTTTACGGTTCAAGTGCACCTTGGTCTCGGAGATAATATTATGACTTTTTCTTTTAGGAATTAAATTTCAGATAACCACATTCTCGGTAGAATAACATTAATTTTATTATTGAAATTATCGTAGTAATACAATGTTAAAGGAAGCAAGCAACGACTTCTTCGCGGCTTTATGGATATATTGTTATCTTTCTAGCCCGATACGCGCGGAGATCCGCTTAATGTATACCTAACTAAAGAGGTATAAATCTATTACAATCTAATTGTCCAGGATCATAAAAATCACATTGTGCGCCAAAAAGGACAGGACGTGGCCGCTCTCCACCGGTTTTTTTTTTGTTTTTTTCAAATGCCTATTGCTAAGCTATGTCCCACAGACTTAGCCGACTACATATTCTTAGGCACCAAAAGATTTACTTATATACACATATTATATGGTAATCAATTCAAAGTATAATTTTTAAAGTAATATGTCAAGAAAATACAACGTAGAGGGATTATAGCTTTGTAACTCATTTTACGGAGGTAAAATTTATATAATATCAAAGCATATATATATTTGCAATGTAAACGTAGAATTCCTCTAATTCGAAAACAGTAGATCAAATTAACATTGCCTCTGTAGAATCAATATCGGATTACAATATGACGAAGAAGGTTCCACTAAGTGGCAAAGAGAACGGGGAATCGCTTGCATAATTAAACATGCGGATCAATGTTGATCATATAACCTCAATACGAAATGATCATGATCGATTCAGGATTTAAAACATGTAAATATGGCCAACTATGAATTTCACTTGATACATTATCATATTACGCAAATAGATTCGATCGAATATCTCAACCATCAAATTCTATTAAACATCCATCTAAATTAATCAATTAATCTTTATTGAAATTGTAATTTTGGCCTATGAATTTATCGAATTTGTCCTTTATTTTGTATTTCCATTTGTCGTTTTATGATAAATTGTATTAATAAACATGAATAAATTATTAACCTCTGATAATAATATTAAACCAATTAAACTAATGCTGAATTAGTTAGTCGGATTTCCTATTGAAATATTTCTAATTTTTGTCAGGACCCTAATTTCTCCATTAAGCTATTTCTAGCCCATTTTCAATTTAGAGCGGCTTTGACCGATTTGAATAAAATTTGTCAGTTAGGTAGACCGTTACTCGGCACCTGACATAAATTATAGCAGATATCGATTTGTGTATCAGAAATGAAGACAGATTTATAAAAAAAACAACATTTTTTTGTGAGTTTTTTGTGGGTTCACAGTTAGAGGATCTCCTCGCGATCTGATTCATCTATGGTTTTCTTTTAGCGGAGCCGCTTCAAAACCTCTATATGAAACCTTCACTTAATGTCCTCATATAATTTTTAAAATTTATATTTTAAGACCATTTAAATAATTCGGCACTTCTTTAGGTTGTTACTCCCCTATGTTGTTTTAGAATATAAATGACTTTGACTAAATAACTATGAAGACAAAGGGATGTTTAGTCCAATGTACTTTGGGACAAAGGAATACCACTCTTCTGTTTTTATAAGGGAAGTAACAGTCTAAAGAAGAATATTCCGTACACCTTCTTTAGATTGTTACTCTCCTCTTTTTATAAGGGAAATAACAATCTAAAGAAACAATTTTTGAATTTTAATAATTCATTTTATATTATTAAATATTATTTTCTAACTACAACGATAACTTTTTTTGTTCATTTTCAACCTTTCGTCCAAGGAAAAGAATTGTTTCGACTTTTTGGGAAAAAGTTTTTTTTTTATTCTACCTCTGTATTTTTTTAAGCTTGGTACGAATGATGTATTATTTCACCCCTTGTATTAAAAGAAAAACATCAGTGCTTTATAGATGTCTTCAAAAGTTATCAATGAAGAAGATCAATCAAAAGAATCAAAGAAATCAATTAAAGATCAAAACATAATACTGTCGGTACATTTACTTGAAATGATGTTTGATGCATAAATTTGTATAAAGGAGTAATCATGAACTAAAGCGTGAATTAAACTGTTTAAAAAGTTTATTCTTAAAACACAAGAAAACTTCCAAAAGCTAATACCATCCCTTCAGAACAGTAAATAAACAAAGGAATTAGCTGTCATAAGCAGCTTTTATAACCTGAATGAACAGCGTTTTAAATATGTATAGCTACCATCTTAAATTCAACTAGTTATTATGAAAGCTAACTTATAAATTTTACGGTTCAAGTGCACCTTGGTCTCGGAGATAATATTATGACTTTTTCTTTTAGGAATTAAATTTCAGATAACCACATTCTCGGTAGAATAACATTAATTTTATTATTGAAATTATCGTAGTAATACAATGTTAAAGGAAGCAAGCAACGACTTCTTCGCGGCTTTANAGGTTTCCTTACCTTGGAAACTTGCAGGCAGCACAATTCTAGGGAGAGAGAGAGAGTAGAGGAGGTTTCCTTACCTTGGAAACTTGCAGGCAGCACAATTCTAGGGAGAGAGAGAGAGAGTAGAGGAGGTTTCCTTACCTTGGAAACTTGCAGGCAGCACAATTCTAGGGAGAGAGAGAGAGAGTAGAGGAGGTTTCCTTACCTTGGAAACTTGCTTACCTTGCCAGACACTTTTTTGAACGCTATCTCCTGGACTATAATTTTCGCACTGTTACAAAACTTTCTCTGTATATATACTAAATATATTAAAAGGTAAAATATAAATCAGTAAAAAATACGCATCAAGTTCAGAAAAATGCGTTGAAATGTATGCAGATGGTCCTAGTTTATTGCAGTATCCAACTTTAATCAGTTGAATGCTGTTTACAGGTTACTTGTATCTGGTAATATAGATTCAGGGCTAGGGATTTTGTCCATGTAGGGTCATTTATCAGCAGTCAGTACGGCTTGCCGGACCAAGGAAACGCTAGTGCAGCCGTACTGCAGACCCTAGTGCCTAGGAAACACCAGTCGATTTGTCACAGCTGGCAGAATAGATGGATGTTAATCTACTGATATCACATTGCCTTAACGCTCTATAACCTCGCTTTGTTTTAGTGTATAAATACAACAACTAAGATAATTTAATATGACTAATAGCCCACGAAAATAAGGAATTCTCTGCCGAATAAATCCAATTAAGCTGAATTTTTGCACACACCTAAGACAAATATTTATTTAAAAGAACAAAACAGGGAGAGGTGTTTATTTGTTTATAGGCTAGTTGGATTCCCGTGCTTAGCTGAGTGGGTTATTTTTGAAGGTGATTTGCTTAGTGAGAATATCTAAAATCCCTCTCCCCCAAAGATAATACATAGATAAAAATAATACCTTTATGTAATTTAGAAAACTGTTGAATCAATAATTATTTAAAACTGCTGTATAAGCATTTTTAAATGTTACAACAAAGGCAGAGTTTTCGTCCAATATCCCCCCCCCCCTTAACGGTACCTCATCACATTCCTGGATTAACATTGGACACATCCTGGATTCAGTAGGTCTGGGCTGAATCAAGAAAATTAAATTTTGATGGACTTATTCACCCAAGATCCCCTCTCCATCCAAAAAAGGGTTTTTTGTTTTTAAATATCTGTCTGAATTCGTTTACTATGATGTATGCTGACCCCAATCGCTATACACATTACATTTCATGAGTCAATAATTGTTAATTTGACTGAATGTCTACCACAAGTATCTCGTCTTACTATAATGATAAATGTGAGTAACAGTAATGAATAACATTGATTAATTTCAACACTCGATAAAATAATTTATTAATATAATTAATACCCGTTCAACAGCCTAGGTCATTCCAGGACGGGGGTTAACCGGGCATTTTACTCATATAATCGATGAGATCTTCAGTGTAAAACATGACACGCCTCTCTAGGATTCGAACTCACAGCCGGGGTTTAGCCCTTGGTTTCAGAGTCAAAAGCGCTAACCACTCGGCTACACCGGCCCCCTTACTTCTATTTTGTTGGGATTTTCTGTACAATTTAATAATAGATTGTTTTTGTTTTTATTTGTTTCAGGTATGAGTTAAAATTTGACTGCAGTAGAACATTTGGAATTCTGCAGGTTTTGAAGATGAAAGTTTTGAGCTGTAGAGATTAATTAATCTGAGGTACATTATATAATTTTACTATATACATATTTAGTTTAGCGACGGACCATGTTCTTTCTACTAAAGGTGCTATAATAATTTATATATAGGGGAGGTTCCATTTTATGGACAGTTTGTGTTCATTGGAGCCTTGCCCCCAGCACAATTCCAGGGAGAGAGAGAGAGAGTAGAGGAGGTTTCCTTACCTTGGAAACTTGCAGGCAGCACAATTCTAGGGAGAGAGAGAGAGAGTAGAGGAGGTTTCCTTACCTTGGAAACTTGCAGGCAGCACAATTCTAGGGAGGTTTCCTTACCTTGGAAACTTGCAGGCAGCACAATTCTAGGGAGAGAGAGAGAGTAGAGGAGGTTTCCTTACCTTGGAAACTTGCAGGCAGTACAATTCTAGGGAGAGAGAGAGAGTAGAGGAGGTTTCCTTACCTTGCAAACTTGTAGGCTGCACAATTCTAGGGAGAGAGAGAGAGAGAGAGTAGAGGAGGTTTCCTTACCTTGGACTTTTGCACGCAGCACAATTCCAGGGAGAGAGAGAGAGAGAGTAGGAGAGGTCCTTCACCTTGGACACTTGCCCCTAGCACAATTCCAGGGAGAGGGAGAGAGGGTAGGGGAGGTTTCCTTACCTTGGACACTTGCTTACCTTGCCCCCAGCACAATTCCAGGGAGAGAGGACATTTTTCCATAATTCTATACTTGTCAACGTGAAGCCTGTCAAGTCTATTTTGACAATCTTCCCGCCTTAACCAGGTATCATATTTCTATTATCAGCAGTAGTTTATTTTAGCCAAGTGTCTAATCTAAGGTAAGGCAATTCCCCCACCTGTTTTAAATTAGATATATATAGGTTTATATGTGAACTATCCTTCACGGAGTATCAGGTGCCCAATATAAAATTAACTTTAAAAACCTCTTGAAGTTTCTTTTAAAAAACTTTATAGCATATAAGAACGATAGTCTTAAGGTAGTTTTATAACTTCTTTAATAGTACGAATTAAAATTTTCTAATGAAATCTGTAAAGTTGAGTCTTCCTAAGAAGAAAACTAGGAAGAAAAAGTAATTTCAAAAGTTTTGAAAATGATTCGAAGCAAAACTATTTATAGAGTTAGCTCGAGTTAATTAGTGGTATATTGCGCTCGATTTAACCGAAAGTTAAAATCAACAAGCGGAAATGAACGAATAAAGACGAAGTACCGTGATCTGTGGCTTGGATAATGAAATTGTATATTAGGTTAAACCATTTTGTTTTTTTATTTACTTATTTTTTATTTTCTGCATAGATTGGAAGTTTTAATGACATAATAACTAAGCAGAAGTTTATTATTAGTGTCATTCTGTCTTTGTATTAACTGATGATGGATCATGAGGAATGAGGATAGAATATTAGAGGATCAAATTTCAAATTTTCGTTAATCAAGGAAAAATTGAAGGAATTTTAAAGGAAATATTTCTAGGACTTTAAATAAATAGATTACTCTTATGTTAAAGGGAATTTATTTCCTAATTTGTTTAATTGTTGTTCTTAAAATTGTAGAAAAAAATTAATTGTTATAATTTAGATCAGAATAGATTACCAAAGTGCTAGATCTTCCTGAGGCAATAACTGTTTTGAAGAGGGTTCATGGTCGTTTTGGTTGATAGTATGATTGTTTCAACTAAGTTAGGAACCGTCTGCGCGATCGTAAATTATTTAGTCGATGAACTTGGACGAAAGAAAAAATCTAAATATTATTATCTCACTCAATTAAATAAGTTCAAGTTAAACCTAATTATTAAACGTTTGGAATTATATTAGTTTCTCTAAATCAACACATAGTCCAGTCGACAGGTACATAAAATAAGGGTTTACCTTGCAAAAGGTCATAAAAACTTTTTTCTTTTTTTTGTATGTACCTGAACATTAGTTAAAAACCCAAGTTTTCGACCTCATAGACCCTGTGCTAACCCAGAGGGGGGCCAAAATACGCGAAATTTTAGTGTTTTTATTTAGTTTTTCTTTATAACTCTTTACCTATATGTCCTGGGAAAAAATTGTTCGTATCTTTCTTGTAGAGCACTAAATTTGCAACAATTTTTATAAAACACATTTTTTTCTAAAACCTATATTTTCCGAAATATAGAGCTTCAAAGGTGCAATATTTTTTTGAAAATATCAAAAAAACATCTTTTCTGAGGGCGAAAGGGGTATATTTTTGCTATCCCTCCCCCACACAGGATTTTTTGGGTATATCCTACATAAGGAAGTACAAATATCCACCACTAACCTCCGCAACTAGGGTTTTGCAGTTATTAAAAAAAAAATATTGCATCTTTGAAGCTCTATATTTCGGAAAATATAGGTTTTAGGGAAAAATGGTGAAACAGAAAAAATGTTCCCAATTTAGTGCTCTACAAGAAAGGGTGATTGGTTAGTGGTGGTTATTTGTACTTCTATTGGTAGGATATACCCAAAAATTATAATGGGAAGGGTGGGATAACAAAAATAGATCTCTTTCGTCCTCAGGAAAGATGTTATTTATGATACTTTCAAAAAAATATTGCATCTTTGAAGCACCACAATTCGAAAATATAGGGTTTAAAAAACATGTGTTTTATAAAAATTGTTGCAAATTTAGTGCTCTACAAGAAAGATACGAACAATTTTTTTCCAGGACATATAGGTAAAGAGTAATAAAGAAAAAAACTAAAAAAAAAACACTAAAACTTCGCATATTTTGGCCCCCCTCTGGGTTAGCACAGGGTCTAGGAGGTCTAAAACTTGGGTTTTTAACTTATGTCTAGGTACATACAATATAAAAAAAGAAAAAAGTTTTTATGACCTTTTGCAAGGTAAAATGTACTTGTCGACTGGACTAACAAGATTTTTAAGAATGGTGTTTTACATTTTCAATTAAATTAAAATGAGTTCTTTATTACTTCATAAAAAAGTTACTAATGATATCAAAGAAAAGTATTAAAAGAAAATGATTGAATTATTTATTTGACTTTCATTATTAGATTTATTAAATTATTGATATTAAAAAAGTTGATTAATTAGCAAGCTTCTACAGGAAAGCTAATAAGGTAACCTTATTATTCTACAGGAAACCTATGGATTACCTTTTTGTTTGTTTACATCGGTGGAACCGTCATATTAGTACACTTTTCTCTCACTTTATATGGTCAGTAGGCAAAACTACCCACCGAAAAAAAGGAAATGAGCCAGGCATTGGTCTCTGCGCATGCCCAGAGTGAGATGCGCAGGCGAACTTTAAACTGGGCATGTGCAGAGACTATATGCACGGCTCGTTTCCTCTGTTCGGTTCGGGAGTCTAGATACGGCTTAACGCACATGTATTTCCGAAAGTACAAACATTTGAGACAGCAATTATGTATGTAGCCTAAAAACAAGAAAAATTTAGGGAAGGCTCTAAAAATCATTTGCCTGCTGACCCTTTCAGAACACACGAAAGCACGAACTTGGCCCCTTTAAATTTTATTTTAAGTGTTTACCTCAATTTTCTTCAAGTGTTGTATGATTCTAATGCTTAATGTGAAAGGGTATTTTTCCCTCCTTGGTTTGTCATTTGTCATTTTAACGATGAATTGTAGAGTTATATTTGCTCTGAGCCAAGTGTCCTGCCTCAGGATATTTACCAAGGGTCAAGTCCGAATTGAGCCTGAAGAACCAATCGACTTTATTTACTCTATGCGACAGATCTCTCCCTCTCTGTTTTCTTATCTCTTCAACCAAAAAGAATTTCTCAACTATAGGTCATAGGTAGATAAGGTAAACTATAGGTAGTGTGTATTTTGTTGACTGCCTGTTATCTATGACTCGTATTATGATTGCTATCACATTGATGCAATTATATATATGCAGTCAATCGTGTGTTGATAAATTGATTTAAAAAAAAAAATCTCTAGTAATCGATGGAAAGTGGATATATTTGCAATGCCTTTATCACAAGATTTAAAGAATTTCAAAAAAATATGTGTGAGGCTCTCACGCATTAGGAGTGAAACTTAAGTTCTAGAATGCATTGCTCTCTTTCATTTTTTGGCGAATTTATTATTTTAGGATTAAGAAATGGTTATGGGAAATTTAATTGAAAAAAAAAAAAATTGCTACGCTAAGGCAGCCACATTCATTCCAATAAAAATAAATGTTTGTTTTGATTTCCTGGTCTTTAAATAGATATAATACAGGTAATCTGTAAAAAGTTACACTTGGATGAGTCTCGAATCGCAAACTTCGTTACACGATTTCGCTATATGAAACAAATTCATTCTACCTCCGCTAAAGAAGTTTCACTTCAAAAAAAGAAAGAAAGGTTGTGCTGTGAAACTTGAGATTGAATTTTTAATCCCAGTGGAGTCACCCTTATTTTTATTCAATACTAAATGCGCGCTTATGATTGAAATGCATATTGACCCAACAATGGGCTAATTACGACCTTCCATCCAAACTTCGTAGTTTTTACGATGGTGGACAGACCGACAGACAAACGAGACCAAAAATGTTTCTGGATTTTTGTTCTGAAACGGATTGCTGTGAAGGAATTTGTAAAATGGGAGTCGTAAAGAAATATCGTTCATCAAAACGATCGTAATGTCCTTTGCTATATTTGGTGTGTGGAAGCGAAATAAAGTAAAACTTAATTTAAAAAATTTAAAATAATATACTTTCTACGCTCACAAGGCACTAAGTCACAAAATGATTGGTTGTAAAACAATAGATTTGTTTCGTTGCAAATAAATTCTGATGTTTTAATCAAAATGATATTGAATTTATTTAATTGCTCAACAGGTAGTTGTTTACTATTAGGTTTCGATTGTCACCAATGACCTTAGAATAATACTTAGAATAATACTATATTATATAGAAGGAGTGTCACTGATAACATTGAAACCAACTTTGGTTGTGATCCTTATCCGCGTTCTAAAAGTTCATTTTTGTAATTTGTGACGTCTTAACTCTAAAATTATTTGCCTTCGGTTTAATAATTAAATTTTTTATTTAATTATAATTATTGATAGTCAGTTTAGTTTATTGTAATATTTTGTTTGTGTTTTATCTTATTTTAGTTTGAAATATGCTAAAAATAATGTTTATTATATCATGACGGGCGAGTTGAAAAAAATTATGTCAGAGTGAAACGTAAACAATAACCAATGGCAGGGCTTGTTTTCTTGACGTTTGTGAGCGGGCTTTGAATAGTTACTAAAGCGTGGGCGACCTTCTCCAGCTTAAATGAAAAAAAAGAGTGTTGTTATGTTGGTCCCCTGGTCTAAGGGACATAACCCCTCGGCGAAAGTTGGTTTCAGTCCCTTATCAGTAATTGCTTGTTGTTTTGATTCTATGCTCCTTCTATATATAGTATTATTCTAAGGAATTTATGTAATTGCTCAACAGGTAGTTGTTTACTATTAGGTTTCGATTGTCACCAATGACAAATCACAATAATAATCTTTGATTGTATGCTTAGAATAATACTACTTATTTTACTATACTTATTTTTAGCATATTTTTTAACTTAAATAAGATAAAACACAAACAAAATATTACAATAAACTAAACTGACTATCAATAATTATAATTAAATAAAAAATTAAATTATAAAACCGAAGGCAAATAATTTTAGAGTTATGACGTCACAAATTACAAAAATGAATTTTTAGAACGCGGATAAGGATCACAACCAAAGTTGGTTTTAATGTTATCAGTGACACTCCTTCTATATATAGTATTATTCTAAGATTGTATAACTAGCATTCTCTGAAATAAGTCAAAACTTGAATTTACTCTCCAGATCTGGTTTTTTAGCAAAGGAATTTCGTCAAACCGATATTCTATCTAGACAGTTCTAGAATTCAGCACCACAAGAAGCAGTTAAAAATTCATTGAACCACAAATTCAAAAAGATATTGCTAAATTCTTGACCTCCTTAGACATTTGAAAGTTTGCAAATTCCATCAAGGAACTGATTGTTATAGTATGTATTAAAGTTTTGAAGGAAAACTAAGACCTAGTCAAAGTTGGAGCTTAGTAGAACAGTACAATCAAGATGTCAAAAACATGCTTGTCTCATAGACAATTATATCTCAACAAACTGTTCAAACTGTCACCCATTTGTTGAGTTTGTGAAACCCCTTAGCCCCTAAGGTCATCATTCAAACATCAAACAGTCTCCCAATAGAGCAAACTTCTGGATTGACCTAAGAGTTGGACTAACAATTTCTGTTTTCCTGTCACGAGTTATCTAAACACTAGGAAGACCTAAAAATGGTCTTCCTAAAAAGAGGAAGACCATGAGTGGAGATCAAGGTAACTAGAGACCTAAGTGAATCTGAGAATTTTAATGTATGAGAGATATCATCCTTATTCTAGTAGAGTGGAAATTTTTGTCAGCAAGGAATATGGCACATAAAAATTTGTCAAAACAAGTTACCTTCTTCAAATACCTTACTGTTTCTTCTTTCTCTTAATGGTTAATTAAAGTAAGGGATATCATCACCTTTACGTGCAGAAGAGTGGTGTTCCTTTATCCTTAAGTGTTATGGACTAAATATCCCTTTGTCTTAATAGTTAATTGGACAAAGTAATTCCTTATAAGTGGTTACCACTTATTAAGGAGTGGGGGGTTAAATTAGATAGAAAATAATTTGGATTGGGAATAGGTAAAATTTAAGGGTATATATTTTATGGATATGTAATACCTAATTTACATGGGAAAGCATATAAATTGATAATATTATGCTAAATTGCTGATATGAATAGATACAATAGATTGGCGTATGGCGAAATGGCCATAAACAGGTAGAAATTAACTAGTGAGTGGTGAGTATCTGTAGTGATGATGAATTCTGGTAATAAGCGAAGTTTCCTGCTGAAAACCGGTGCCCACATTGTTGGATCTTAGTAAATGGTGAAATGTTCTATTTTGGAGCATAATTATGGATTTAAAATTCAGAAAACTTTAAAACTTGGGATAAACATGGTGATCACCATCAACAGCCATTGTAACTCTCAACTTTTCTCTCCGGATTTGCGAAAAGTTAAAATTTAAATTTCACTCAGTGTTGCCAGTTTGAAATTGAGGGAGAAGCAACTAACTTCTAAATAAAGAACTTTCAGGTTTACCTTGGTTGTAGCTTGGGTCTTTTTGCAGAATTAATCTGAATACTGTTTGAATGGGTTCAGCCGAGCCTAAACCGTGCTTTTTAGTTCATTCTACTTTTGACTAATTAAAAGGCGTTTTCATTGACTTCAAGTTGAGAGAAATTGGTTCTGACAAGTAAATTTTACGGTTTTGACAAAAGCATTTTAAAAATTAATACAATTTCTGCCCAAGAAATTCTAGTATTATTGATTTCCAATAACATTATTGAAGCGAGCGTAAGCAAGCTTCTTACATTCAACAAATATGCACCCTGCGTCAGACTGACAGTAACGTTTACGTGTCCGACAATAACTTAAGTAAAAGATGACCGCTTTAGTTGAAATTTTATATACACGTTCTTTTTACTAATGCTCAGGCTATGTTCGTTTGACGGCTTTATCCGTCTAAAAGTTTGCGCGCAACACTCGCGTAAACATGAGCTTTAAATGCAAAAATTGGAATTTCAGGACGGGAAAAGAGTCTATTATCACATGAGTTGTCTATTCGATGAGACAAACATTTTTTTACTAATAACTTTTTTTAGTTAAGCCAACAGCGACACCGCTATGAAGTGATAAAGATCGTTAAAAACTATTAAACCGGACCTAAACGTTTAAAATAGACAAAACAACGTTTTTACCGATAACTTACGTTCTAACGTAACTTTTTTAATATAACTTTATATAGATCGTCTAAGTCTAAAGTACAATTGAAACAGGCTTGTAAAATTTCAAACTTGATACATGCAGAAGTTTTTGTGTAGTGAAGTGATACATTTTATAATAATTGAAGAGGATATGTGTGTTTAGTGAAAAAAGTAAAATTACGATAACAGTAAGAATTCAATATGGCTTCCTCCCTACCAGACTCTCTACTACATACTCAACTCTAACTATCAACTCATTATGATTATATATTTTTCTCAATATTTGATACATATTTATTTCTATACTCTTGCTTCAATGATAGCACTACGTGATGCCTAGTTATATTCTACGAATATGAGACAATTACAAGTAATATTTTAAATAAAAGTTTATATTTTACTTTTAAGTTATTATGAACTTTATATTTTACTTTTAAGTTACTATTATTTACTTTATATTTTACTTTTAAGTTATTATTATTTACTTTATATTTTACTTTTAAGTTATTATTATTTACTTTATATTTTACTTTTAAGTTATTTTTTAACTTTATATTTTATCATAAATTTAAATCAAATTATAATCATTATTAACAATGGGAGAAAGATTTTTCTTTGTCTGTCTCCCATTGTTAATAATGATTATAATTTGATTTAAATTGATATTTAAACTTTCCGTAGTATGAAGACTACCAAAAACTTAAAAATTGAATTTATATTTTACTTTTTCATTCTCGCCTTTCTAATCAAATTTACAAGATGTATCAAATTTAAATACATAAATGTTATTTTGATTCTTCAGTTTATACTTTGATAGATGTGAGCATTACATAAAGTCTGTAGTATTGGATGTATGTAAAGGGGAGGGCACGTTATGTTTACTTAGCTGTTACGCTTCAATGTTTGATGATGCCGCTATTTTCAGTTTGGTTTTTACCCCCGGAGAATTTTTTTTTATTTTTTGCTGTGCGAAACAATTTTTTTTTTTCTTCAATGGTACTTTCTTTGCCAATACAGGAAATATCTGGAGCAAATACAGCGACATTTAGTTTCACTAAATTGTGTACGTACATGTATACGTATATATATATTTTTTCCGGGGAAAATCTAGTTCCTGAGAATATAACTTAACTAACTAAACGTGGACGGAGAAAGGCCGGGTTCGATTCCCCGCCGAGAAGAAGTTATTTGAATGATACATTTTGATTAAATGTTCAATTATATTAAATGTATCTTCTATAAAAACTTGAAAACTAATAAATGGATAACACTATATATGTAAGCAATTATGAACTCGTATATGATTAAGTTTATCAGACGAGTCTCAGAACATTTTTTTTTTTCTTTTGTATAGAATTGTGTTTTTCACTATATAATGATATACAATAATTGTGAATTCATCCTATGAATATAAAGAATTATGAATTCATCCTATGAATGTAAAGAATTGTGAATTCATCCTATGAATGTAAAGAATTGTGAATTCATCCTATGAATGTAAAGAATTGTGAATTTACCGTATGAATGTATAACATAGTGAATTCAAATGTGAAATTGAATATTTGCTCAACCCTAATACTCTTTTTATTACATCATATTACGTATATATGTAATCATATTACGTAAATATGTAATCATGTTACGTATTCGATGTAAGAAAACAAAACGGAGTCAAGACAAAACAATTTTCCGGTTTTTATACAAAACTATAACAGTGTGAAAAATGAAAATTAAAAAAATGTTCAAATACTTATTTTTTATTATTATTTTATAAAACTAGAAATAGTTTAGTTATGAAAAAAAATTTAAATTTAAAAAAAATAAAATGTTCAGTAAAATAAGATTTATTCTTAATGAGAAAAATGGTTTCAAAGTATTATGTTTTGGAAAAAAAAGAAATCGTTGGACTCAAAGATTAAAGCTCGGAAGCTTATTAAATTAGTTTTTCAATTAATGCTGCAACTCGAAAAAAAAACAGGAAAATACTAATTACATTTTATTAAAGAATAATCCCGATGTTATTTTCTGTTTATTTTTTTTTATTTGTAAAAGCAAATTGAAAGAACAAATAATTGGAAAATAAGTCTTGAAATTGGAGT
>KZ652637.1:15945-27406 GCA_001010745.2 Gerris buenoi
TTGCTAAATCAAGAGAGGAGGAGGTTGTCTAGAGATGAATTACTGTCATTGTGAATTAAATTTGATAAATGGAAAAAATTTTCTGTGAGAAAACATTTTTTTGAATATAATTATTGTGAATTTTTATATTTAAACATTTGTTATGGGTTAAATGTCTGAGGTATGATTAGTTGAGATAAATAAAATCGTATTTCGGGGTAAAAAAGTGAATTGAATTTTATATCTGAGATGGCTTATTATGCTCTGAAAAGACAGGAGACAAAGGAGGTTAGAGATTGGAGACAAGGGACATATGACAAGAGAAAGGAGATAAGAAGGAAGAGACAGGGGACAAGAACAAGAGACAAGGGACAACAACAAGAGTCAGGGGACAAAAACAAGAGACAGGGGACAAGAACAAGAGACAGGTGACTAGAACAAGAGACAGGTGACAAGAACAAGAGACAGGTGACAAGAACAAGAGACAGGGGACAAGAACAAGAGACAGGTGACTAGATCAAGAGACAGGAGACAAGAACAAGAGAAAGGTGACTAGATCAAGAGACAGGAGACAAGAACAAGAGACAGGTGACAAGATTTTGCTTACTGGAGAGAATGTGTCCGTGTCTCTTTTGTTTAAAAGCAATATTAGTTTTTTTAGTGAGAGTTCAAATTATAATGTGACCAACAATGGGCTAATTATGTACCTGTCATTCAAATTTTCATCAAAATCGGTCTCGTAGTTTTTAAGATATGTTAGTTCGCAAAATTGTCAAATGACACAAGACCAAAAATTGTTTCCTCATAATTATCTGAAACGTATTTTTGTCAAGGAAGTTTTCATGGAATTTTTCGGAGACATGAAAAATACATCGTTCTTCCTAAAATGATCACAATGCTTTCGTTACCTTCGGTAAGCTCGAAGGTAGAATCTGAAGTACAGATGTGATAAAATACAGGCAAATGCTCGAGGGCATGAGAATATCGAACTTCTTCCTTGACTTTCTTGTTTCGAGTGAAAGGCAAAAGTCCTTATCTTTCAATTTGAATCCTCTTTCGTAAGTTCCAACTTCGTATGTGCTTTTCCTTAATCAAGTCCTTTTTCTGTTTTGTAAACTTTGGAATCGTTCGAAGATCAAGTCGAGTGGGGCTGTACGAGAATGTTTTTTTTTAAACCAAAAAAATGCTTAAAGCTCATTTTAGTTATTTTACTTCCTCACTGTGTAGTATTAATTTTTCTTTTCCAGTGTATTTTTTTTTTTTTTTTAAAGAGTTAAGACTTCTAACATAAGTTAAGTTTTTTTTTGGAGTAAGTATTTAAAGTAATCTTAGTGAGCTTTGTTAAGGAGAAAAAAAACTATTTAAAACTATATGTATGTGTATAAATATGTAATTTGGTAACTACGAAGCCTATGCAAGCGATCAGAGGAAACGATCAGAGCATTGGTCTCTGCGCATGCCTTGTCTCAGATGCGCATGCGCACATTAGACTGGGCATGCGCAGATACTAATGCTGGAAACGAGCAGAGCATTGGTCTCTGCGCATGCCTTACCTCAGGTGCGCAGGCGCACTTTAGACTGGGCATGCGCAGACACCAATGCTGGAAACGAGCAGAGCATTGGTCTATGCGCATGCCTTATCCCAGGTGCTCAGGCGCACTTTAGACTGGACATGCGCAGATACTAATGCTTTGGGCGTTTCCTCTATTCAGTTTAGCAGTGGATGAGACTTAAAACAATTCTACCAGATATAAGTTAACTTTTACTGACACTCAAAATTGACAAAATTGTTGATGTTGGACAGACTATACGAAGATCTTGCTTGTTTGACAGCATTTTTAGTATTTAGTAATACAAATTCCTAACAAAAAAGATATAATAATAAAACATAAAAAAAACTCAAAAGAAATAATATGGAAAATCTAGAGTTTTTTTTTTTTAAGTTTGTCGGACCGACTTTTTCAAATACGGCACCATAACTTCGAAAAACCGTTTAACAAACATTAGAAAAAAATTGAAAAATTTGAATGTCAAATACTCAAAAAAAAAAGAAAAAGTTATATTGAAACTTTTTTAATGTTATCTGAAAATGTTGTAAAGGTTTTCTTTTTTTTTACTATATGGTTTTGTATCGTTTACGAGTGGGATTTGAACTTCGGCCTCTTTGTACAAACCTGAAGTTGATCCCGTTTCCACTTGAAGTGTAATTTTAACCTGATTTTTTTTTCTTATTGAAAACTTTTATGGAGGGATTTCAATTTCAGAAGGAACGAGATGGGAAAAATGAAATGAAAAAAAAGCCCTTCCATAAACTTTTGCGTTAAAGACCTTCACAACAACTTTTTTCCCTTACCTGAAATTACTTTCTTTAAAAAGTTGAATTTCCGCATTTTCATTTTTTATTTTTTTCTTGTTTTACAGATTTTTTTTTTTTAATATTTAATCGAAAAATATAACATATATACTCCAATTCCATTTGTGTACGAACCTAACCATATAAGTCGTTTTACCGGGTAAAATCTAGTTCCTTAGAAGAAAAATAAAAAGCGAGAGTGTGAGGTCGAATTTGATGCACTTCTTCAGGTTGTTACTCCCCCTTAAATAAAATCGTAGGGGAGTAACAATCAAAAGATGTACCGAATTTTAATTCTCCTCCGAAGAATGTTAATTTTGATAAAATTATCAGTAATAATTTAATTCATCCACTCAAATAACTTAAATGGAAAATACTCGACAAAGTGATTATGTACTCCAATATGATAAACTTTAGTATGCGTTGTATTGTACATATTTTTATATAATTTATTAATAATATCCTCATAGGTATTATAATAACTACCTTCATAATGTTGTATTAAAAAATCGGTCCGAGACACTCAGATAGACTTTCTCTCACCGAGTTCATAAATACTCTAACCCAGGGTTTTCCATTTATTACTTTTCGAGTTTTTGTTGGTACATTTAATTATTATTGAACATTATATAAAAGTGTGTCATAAAAGTAACAATTTATAATAAAAATAACTTTTCCTCTGTGGGGAATTGAACCCGGCCTCTCTCCATCCGCGTTTAAAACAATTTTAATTTTTTTGATAGTGGATTCAATGCTCTGAAACATATTTATGATTCAACGTTATTCTATGAAATGTTGAAAATATGTATTTTTTAAAAAAGGCGAACTAGCCCAAAAGGCATTTTTTAATTTTATTTTATTTTTACCCTCTCTAAAATTTTTTTTGTTTTATATAATTTATAAAATGCGTCTGATTTTTTCTTTGGAGTAATTTGTCCAGTGTTAATCTCTTTTTTTCTCTTTTATTTCTCGAGGGCTAATTAGTTTTGTTAGTTAACGACCCAAGTTGTTCCTATCTCTCTCCTTCTGTAGCTTGTCTCAAGTTAAAGCAAAAAAATAAAAAAAGAGGAGAGATTTAGAGGGTTTGACTAACTCTTGCATTAAATAAATTAATCAACATTCTCTCCTCCCTTGAATGTTTCAAATTACGTTAATTTTCGTATCACATTGCTAATTGCTATCACTGTTTTCCTTTTGTTATTATACATGCATATATTTTTTATAAATTTTAATAAGATTTTTGTATATCTTTCTATTTTATAATAAAGTTTTTGAGTAAATCTAAAAAATCATAATATATATATATATATATATATAACTGTTACACGATATAATACTCAGACTGTCAAAGTAGTTGCCGAAGTAGATGTGAGTACGTCATATGAGGATTCCAAACTGATGTAGCTAACATAGGCAAGGTCGAGTAAAGAGCTTACAAGTGTGCTGCCGCTAAAACCGAAAGGTTATTTCCAAGGCACCACTAATGGAACTCTCTTGTTTCTAATATTCATTATTTAACTAAACGCTTTTGAGGGGTCACACAGAACTTCTCTTTATGTGAATATAAATTTTATGCGGACGTATCAAATAGCATAACATTGTTCACCACCAGGTCTCCATTAGAGGTGCATTGCACTCTGCATTTTCGATTCCGATGTTTACCCCCCACTCTAGGCAGTTACACAGTCTCCCTGTTAGTAATTCTGAGCCAGGGGGTGACACAGCACATGAGGGGTGACACAGGTAATGACGGGTGACACAGCACATGAAGGGTGACACAGCCGACACAGGTCATGAGGGGTGACACAGGATTATCTTTATGAACCGTATTTCAATCATATGCCAAAAATTTTAAATTATTGTTTTTTTTTAATATTTTATTGATTAACTACAAAATTTGCATTGCATCAAGTGATAATGTTGTTTAGAGGTGGTCAGAGGTGATCAAACTTTCGCACTTCATCTCTTCTTACTGAATAAGTCAGATTTAAACCTCTGTCCCAACTCCTACACTGACTTTCTCTTTCACACTTCATCTCTTCTTACTGAGTAAGTCAGATTTAAACCTCTGTCTCAACTCCTACACTGACTCTTTCTCTNAAATTATAATAATAAAATAATAATAAAAAAACGAATAATAAAAAAAGATATTACAAATCTTTGGGTAGTAGAAATTAATTTTATCACCGATACCGCAATGGAATTTTGTGTAGAGGTGACATTTATCTTTATGTCGTGCTATCTTTCTTTTTCCCTCATATCTTGCCTCAAGGAATTATTTGGAGGTGGCCAATCCATGTGGTTGGCGTTTTCCAAAATTTGAAGTTACCAAATTTTGGCGTTTTCCAGCCTTCTTTTAAATTCTCGTATTTCCAGTCCAAGTTTTATGCCGGTATTCCTTTTCTCATTTTCGTGTTTTTCATGCTACCCTTATCTTTGGTATTGCCTCATTTTCTTTTATGTCATGGTTCAAGATTTGCAACCGTCAATGTTTGAACTTATATTATATACAGTGTTAAAGATCGTAACTCTAATCTTTATACTAATTATTATGGGGTACTTCTTTAGATTGTTAAATTAGATTGTTTTTATAGTAGTTAAAGCATTTAGTATCTAGCTTAGAGCCTAGTCTAAGCTATACCCTTATGTTTTTTCTACGGATATATTTTAATAATTGTTTTTTAAAATTTGGCTATAAATAACACAATCAACAAGAAACTCATAAAAATGTTTCGGTTAAGGTAAAAGATTCTCTCTAAACTAAACGAGATAATTTATGCTATTCTAATGCTACCATTCTATTATGTTCTATTATCATTCACTTTTTTAAAAGAGGTATCTAATTCTCTAAAATGATTTGCACTCAGTTTTCCTATTAAATCATTTTCTGTTGGTGGAGTTTATTTTGGCGAATAAAGAAACTGATTTCCCTACCAAAACTAAAATATCGCATTGCAATGTTTCCCCCTTTTTTCATACTCAAATGGCATGTAGCCAAAATTGAAAATAAACAATTTCCATGTCGAAAAGTGCCAATTTTAATAACTTGAAAAAGGTTTTTTTTAATGAAGTGAGAGAAAGTTTTTACACAGATTTGACAAAAAATATAGTTTAAAATTATGAATAATTGATTTAATAACAATTTATTTCTGAACAATTAAAAAAGGTGCTAGTTATTTGAGATAAAAAAAAGGAAAACAAAATATGAATTTAAAAAAAGATATTGAATCTGTGACAGTTCCAACAACCTTTCTCATTTTTCCTTTATTAATTTTCATATAACCACCCAAAGAAAAAGGTAAAAGATACTGCCAAAAATTTAGCGCTGGTGCTACAATTTTCACTGCCTAAGGAAAANCTATACCCTTATGTTTTTTCTACGGATATAATTATTTATTAATTCCTTTGTCTAAATAACTATTAGAACAAAGGGATATTTAGTCTAATGTTCTTTGGAACAAAGGAATACCACACTTCTGTTTTTATAAGGGAGTAACGGTATACCTTTTTTAAATTTTTACTCCCTTCTGCTTTTTTTATAACGACAGTAACAGTCTGAAGAAATGCCTATTTAGGTAAATGAAAGAAAGAAGGAGTAACATAAGATGAAAATGTATTCCCCCCTCCATAGATAGGTATATTTAAGTCATACGTAGGTATATTGAAGTCATAGATAAATTCAGACTATCTACTTAAACTTATTGCTGAAGATGAAGCCTCAATTCATAGTAGTATTCACTTTAGAATGTTAATAAATATTACTCTATGCAAACTTAACTTAAGAATATATAATACAAACGAATGTATTATTCCACTGTTAAACATTTTTCCCAGAAGATATTAGAGTTTTGTGTTGAAAGGTCGACATAAGAAAGTTTATTTTTAAAGGAGAAACTATTCCGTAAATTACAGAGGAATCACGTGGAGTGTCAGTTAGGCCGTGTAAAGTACAGGTTGTGGAAACGTTCGCAGCGCGTTCTGTCTTGTAAACCTTTAACTAACTCGTCTTTTTGATTGACACCTGACTCGTTGTTAATTTTGCCTTGGTGCAATTTCCCTTTCTTTTGTACCTTGTTATTGTTATTTTATATTTTCTTTCTCTTTTTGTTTGACCTATGTTTGTGAGTTTAACGGGATGTTTTATACATTATTCTTAGGTTTTTGGATCACGCTTATTTTATACACTTATTCTATCTCTTTGGAGGTTTTCTCTAAATTTTTAGCCGACTAAAATTGTTCTAATTATTAAGGTGTATACTCATATTAAAGGAAATGGTAAGATAATATAAAAATATTCTCCTTCTGCCGGGAATCGAACTCAGATCTCTAGATTTTCTAGATATATTCTAGTCATAGGTATATAGATTCGTCATAGATAGGTATATAAAAATCTCTTTGTCTTAATAGTTATTTATCTAAGTCTAAAAAACATATAGGGGAGTAACAATCTAAAGAAAATAATATCCACTACTCATCCTAATAAACCATTTTAAATACAAAATTAAACAAATAATTAATAATTGCAAGATAAAAAGAACTGTTTATATACTACGTTTTTAAACTTTCTGTCATATATTATAAATTTGAAACCTGTCAAAATGAAGATTGTAAATATGGGACATGTCAAAACAAATAAAATAACTTTCCAGACAGCATAATTTGGTGAAAACGAATTAAATGTTGCCGAAGATGGCTAAAAGTATTAAAATAATGCATTGTCATCGTGTTCTGAGCTATTCTAAAAGTTTCAAATGTCTAGCTACTCGGGATGTTAGTTAAAAATCGATTGCAAGATTTGTACTGGACAAACAAACAAGAAAGCAAGCTAATAATAACGTAGTAAAAAGTGAAATAAGCAATTGAAAATAATTAAATTTTAAAATCCATTGAATAACTTTTTTAAAAAAGGATTTTTACATTTATAATTATATTCTTCATATAAGGTGAAAATAAATAAAATAAAAATTCTTTATCAACAAAAAATACAATTTTATTGTCTTCTTCCGTGAATCATTTAAACTGTGTTATTTATAAAATGAAAATTAAAGTTCACCCAACAAATATTTCTATGATTTCATTATTGACCTACTTTTATATGTGTGTAATTAAAAACAAAATAATAATTACTTCTCTCGTTTCCTTCCATTTTTAATGTTAGAGAAAATTTTTAAATGAAATATGAATGTAATTTAAAAATTAAAAACAAAAAATATAAACTTGGGGATGAATTTTATCAAACCAGGATATAACATAAAAGAAGGAAATTAACTTCTACTTTTAGTGAGAAAAATAAAATAGAAGCGATAACTTTATTTTTATTTGTTTAATATGGTTTTGGAAACAAAACGTTTAATTTTTTATCTAAATGATGGATAATTTTTAACAAACTAACTTCTATACTAATAAATAAAAATAATAATAATTCATCTAGTTTTAGAGAATTTATATACAATATACAATATATATATATGTTTTTTCTACGGATATAATTATTCATTAATTCCTTTGTCTAAATAACTATTAGAACAAAGGGATATTTAGTCTAATGTACTTTGGAACAAAGGAATACCACACTTCTGTTTTTATAAGGGAGTAACGGTATACCTTTTTTAAATTTTTACTCCCTTCTGCTTTTTTTATAACGACAGTAACAGTCTGAAGAAATGCCTATTTAGGTNCATATAAATTATATATTGAAATTAAGGTTTAATGAATATTAGTATATGATATATTGTTATTATTATATTTTTTTATAATTAGTTTTTCATCTACTATCTGATAATGTTTTTAGGAAATTGTTTTTTCGTTTTAAAATTTTAAAGTTTAGTAAACCCTAGTTTATATTGTAGAAATATATGCATTTTGTAAATTAAAATAAATTAAGTTATATAAAAAAAACTTTTATACAGAATAATATTAAAAATCATAATTTAAATTTTCATTAGAAAGTTATATAACAATTTTGGTTTTTAACTTGAATATTAGCTCGGGATTCTCACAAAAAAACTACAAAAAAAAATAATGTTACGCTTTTAAATGTCTTGCCAGAAAGTTACGATTTAATAGGAGGTTGAAGGGTTTTAATTCATAATGCAATATGTTTACTGTAAGCAGGCAGCCAAATTTCATAAAAATCATATTAGTATGTACTTATGAACAAATAGGTGTAAATAAATGTATGTTTGTGCGAATGTGGAAGAGAAACTAATAGGCGCGTAATGTTGAACCTTATATGGGACCAACAATGGCTTAATTTTGACCTACCATCCAAATTTAAATAAATAAAATCGGACAAGTAGTTTTCAATGTTAGTTCGAAAAAATGTTCCATGTAAAATCATTCTCCAGTGTAGCTTAGTTGGATAGATTGCCTAGACTGGATATATAGGAGGCCCGTGGTTCGAGTCCCGGCGCTGGAGTCTATTGTTCTCTGTCTGTCTCCCGTAGTTAATAATAATTATAATTTGATTTTTAAAAAAAAAAATGTTCCTTGATGTTGAAACGGATTTCTGTCTTAGAATTTTCGAAATCGTAGAAATAAAATATTTTCGTTCTTCAAAACGATCACATAGCTTCCGTTAGCTTACATAGCTTCACTTTAAATCCATCAAAATCGAATTTACATGTTATATACTACGTATATAAACAAGTAAAAGCTATTTAACAGTTTAAAAAAACTGAATAGAGACTTTTTTTTAAAAAAAAATCCTTATACAATATTGTAAATATGTTGTTATTATTCTTTGACACCTACAGGTACTAACTCGTTGAACTGGAAGCCCAGATTTTAACTTAAGTGAATTCCAAATAGGGAAAAAGGGGTTTTTGCGAGGTTGGGAAATTCTGTACGTGATGAGAAATCCGTATTCAGATTTTATACAATTTTCCGTGAATAGGTGGGGGGTAAGGGGAGGAGAGGGGGTAAAAAAAGAAAGGATTTTAAGGATTCAGATCGTGCAGTTGTTTGGCCGGTTTCAAATGTTTTGTGAAGTTGTTGAGGCACATTGGTTTTCTAAAGCTGTTTATTAGATTTTATACAAGCTAGAATGTTTCGCATGCGTTGATAACGCTGTTTTTTGGTTCTTCTTTGTTTGCTATATAGTTAGACCTTATGTTCATATTGTTCTCGCATTTAAAAATTATCTTTTGATTTAATTTAATTTCTATTTCGTGTTTTTCGAAGTTTGAGATTGATTTTCGTTTTCGAGATTTTCGTTACGAACTTCACAATATTTAGATGACTACTTTTTTTAAGACTTCAATTGTTGTGTCACATAACTTCCTTGAATCCTATGATGTATTTTTTATGCTTTTAAAATCCATTATTGTCTTTTTGTTTAATTTTTTATCCCAGTTTTTTTTTTTTATGAGTCATGAATTAAAGTATAAATTTAGCAAAAGTTAAAGAGCACAGACGGTTAAAATTAATCTAGGGCTATCTGCGGGTTACTTACGATAAACTATAAAAGTTTCATACAAATCAGATAATTACTTTTGAAGCTATAGGTGTAAATAAATGTATGTTTGTGCGTATGTAGAAAATAAACAAATGAGCGCTGTAGGTTGAAACGTATAAGGGACCAACAATGAGCTAATTATGACCTTCCATACAAATTTCTTTAAAATCGTATGTGTAGTTTTTAAGATATGTTGTTTCGCATAAATTGACCGACAGAGAGACAAACAGACACAGAACCAAAAATGTTGCCTGATGTCTAAAACGGATTTCAGACTTGGTATTTTTGAAATTGGAGACAAAATATTTTTATTCTTCAGAACGATCACATAGCTTCCGTTACCTTCGGTAAGCTCGGAAGTAAAACAAAACAAATATATATATATATATATATATTTTTTTTATGATTTAATCCAGTTTTTCAAATTAGAGCACAATTTAATAATATAATTTTAAAGCTATTTTTGAGATATTAAACAGTAAATTAAATATTATAATTGTTATAAATGATGAAGAGAACTTCGTAATAATTGTTTTCTGGTTTTAATTTACATAAGGGTTGTAATGTAATTATTTTTCGTTGTTGTGATACTGATATTAATCTTTATTACCTTTATATATCTCTGTAGTATATGGGATTATTTTTACATGTTTCATAACAATTTTATTACAGAATTTAATATCAAATCTTTGTGAAAGGATCAATACGATTTTAATTTGTATGTCGATAAAAAATATTTTTTTTTTTTTTACTCTTTTCTACCTCGTTAATACGAGATCAGCTTTTTTTTTATTAATCTATATGTATAAAATTAAAATTTTGTCTGTATATTTGTCAGAATTGGAAAAATTGTTTGATACTTTTTCATTTCATACATTCCGAAAACCGAACACGGCCTTAACTTTTGTCGTGTTTGTATGTATGTACTCGCATGTGTGTCTGTCGCCATAAGTCTGGCTTAACGGAATCGATTAATTTTGGTTTTCAGTGGTTAAAAGATCTACAACTTTGGTCCTATGACTTTTTGTCGTATCTCCATCGGTTCTACGTTAAATAGAGCTAAATTTGATATTTTTGTTTTTAATTTTTGAGTTCTTATGGCGTCCGCAATATTTTACCGTTTAAATTTTTGATTGTGCTGCTTTAACCTCACAATCTACAGAAAAAGCATATCCCAAGGTGAAATTAAAAAGTAAGTTGACCCCAAAAATGATGAAAATCAGCGGTACCTAGCGCGGTAGTGGGAGAAACTATCCCTACCAAGAGTGGGCAGACTCGAACACCTCCTCTACATTCCTAACACCTTGATCCTATATCTTCCGCATTCGGGTAACATAATGCTTTTCGAGGTATGTATCACAGCCTAAACATAAAAATGTCAAAAATATTCCTACTTAGCGTAATAGTACCTCTGGAAAGCTATCTATTTAACAGCAATCAAGCTCCAATACGAGATAAAGCATAGATTAATTGAATTCATGGTCTAATCAAATTTTAATAATCAGCGTTAACAAGATTAAACCATAATTCACTATGCTAATTGGTGTTTAATTCAGTTTTTTACTTGCTTGAATCTCCCCCCCCCCTCCCTTACACAATAATCCAATATTGTAATCTTCGAATGTTCCAGCCGAAAGACCCTTCTAATTCAGTTATAGATAATATATATATAT
>KZ652637.1:31755-60310 GCA_001010745.2 Gerris buenoi
TGTATGTACGTATAAAAGTGTCAGTGTATAAAGAAGAAGGTTTGAAATATTTCTTTACCCTGTTAAGATAGTATTTCTGAAAGGGTTTTCTACAAAAAAAAACACTAATAAATATGTGTGTTTTTTTTTGTAAATCCTCAGTGGCTTTGCGTTTCTGGTTAAGGATGCCCTCAGGGTCTATACTCTATACCCTAGACTCTAGACCCTAGAATCTAGACCCTAGACTCCAGACCCTAGACCCTAGACAATATGTTATTATAGAATGAGACTATCCAAAAGCATAAGCTACTGTATATCCGCTCTTAATATCTCTTGACTCTAGAGCTAGACATACCCTAAGGGCTTTCTATCAGCTAGTAAAGAAAATGCAGGTAAAAGCAAATAAACTAATGAGAACAACAACAAAACTAACAACAAATAACAAACTAATGGGAACAACTACAAAACTAACTCAACAACAAATAAAAAACCAATGGGAACAACTACAAAACTAACACAGCAACAAATAACAAACTAATGGGAACAACTACAAAAGTAACACAACAAAACTAAAACAACAAACTAACACAACAACAAATAACAAACTAATGGGAACAACTACAAAACTAACACAACAACAAATAATGGTTTCCTTTAATCAAAATAATGTTATGAAGAGGAATTTATAGATTGGAAAGAAGAAAAATACGCAAGGTTAGTCTTATATACGTTCATTTTTGCTAAAATTTAATATTTTAACGTCCTCTCAGTCAATTTAACTGATGTTTATAAAGAAAGATACAACTCAACATTCTTATAAGTTTAGCAACATTTAATTTAAATCCTATAATATCTAATTTAATTGATAAATTTTTACAAATATTTGAAAGTGTTTGAGTGGAATAATGGGCTAATATGTTGGTTCAAAAATAATTGATCAACAGGCAGACATGGAACCAAAAATGCTCCCTGAATGAATATAACACTTCTGTTTTTTATAAGGGGAGTAACAGTCTAAAGGAAATATAACACTTTTGTTTTTATAAGGAGAGTAACAGTCTAAAGATGAACATTCCGTGCACCTTCTTTAGGTTGGTACTCCCCTCTGTTGTATACATAAAGGGAGGATCAATTTAAAGAAGTGCCATTAAATATTTACATAGTAAAGTATAAAATGGGAATGATCTAGGAACTAGATGTAGCAACTACATTTTAAGAGGAAATACAAAAGGATTTGAAGTGAGGGATAAGGCGGAGTTGAGAGAATTAGCAATAAATATGAAGTTACTAATTCAAATCTTATTTTATTCTTAATATTTTCGAACCCAAAAATAGGTTTTGGGAATTCGGAATCCAATCAAAAGAAATCTTTTTTTTTTTTTAGGGATAAGGTTGTTTGATGCGTCAGATCGAAAAGGAAAAAGAACAACAAAGAAACAAAAGAAAAAGGTAATGTTGAACGGAGGTCATTGAGGATTGCTTCGTTGATCCTTCAATCTTTATCCGAAGGCCCAAATGCCCAAAAGTACCATAAAAAGACCCTTGAATGGTTGATATGTCCTGTGGGGGCTCAAATGTTGTATTGGACCAAAAGGCATCAAGATTTGGATTGGCAGATCACCTGTGATTTTGTCATCTGTGTTATTTGCCTTATTCAGTGTATTTCAAAAATTTGACAGTTGCAATTCTTTGGTAGTTGCAATTCTAAGACAGAAAACTGTTTCACACATAAGGGAGCATTTTTGGTTTCGTATCTGTCTGTCAGTCAGTCAAATCAAATTTTTCGAACAACATGTCCTATGTGTCCGATTTTAATGGAATTTGTATTTGTATTGAAATTGCATTTGTTTCTCTTCAACATACGTACAAACATAAATTTATTTACACCTACGAGTATATCTGCAAAAGTTCTCATCTGATTTTATGAATTTCAGATGGTGTGTCGAAAGTAGCCTGCAGGTAGCACCAAATTAAGTTCAACTGTCTGCTCTCATAAAATATTGCAAAATCGCTGCTTTGATTCATGTGAAAAATCAACAACTTTGAAATATTAAAAAACCGGGGGAAACAATTAACTAAATGAAACAATAATAGCTTTAAAAGAATCAAAATCAATAAAGTACGTTGTAGGATGCGAGGAATGTATGTGCCAGACTAATTGTCAGTTTATTTCTAAATATACGGGCTTAACGACATGCTGTTTATAATTATAATTATTTATTACCAATAATACATGTTAATATAGTACCTTGAGTCTGAGTCTAAACACCATATCCCAATACTAACCTGGTATTTTTAATATTTACTTTTTTATGGTTACTTTTGTTTCATTATTACATTTTTAAAAAAGAAAAACTTACATCAATGCAGTTATAGACTAAATAATGATATATTTTCATAGCTACATTTAAGAATTCTACTCTTATCTTAAACTTTTAGAGTAGAACTTGATATTTTTTTTAGTGATATTTTGTGGTATTTGTAACTTGATAAGTTATTAACACCACTAAAGCATTAGTAACACATAAAGAACCATTTGAAAGAAAATATCCCATTACTGGTAATCCGAACCCCACTATCTAAAGTTAAACATCATTCCCAACATTTTCTTTTTAAAAGGAGAAAAATCCTTCCTAAGTTTTCCCATATGTTTGAATTCATAGTCTTGAAGGTTGTTTTTCGGGCTAGAGGGAAATATTTGAGGAAATACGAGACAATTTTCAGAGGCAATAAAAAATGAGTTTATTTGACGGGTTTTTGTATATAAAGGAAGGTTTTTGGCTTCTAGATTGGTTCGCTTCTAAAGCCGTTCTTTGTTTGTCTCCCGTGTTGCCGATGCTGTGGTCGGCCTGACCATTCTTCTATTGTTTTCAATGCGGGCGGTATGTTAAAGATTTCTCTTTAACATACCGCCCACCAAGTTGGTGACCCTTTTTTCACCCTTCTTTCACGACCCAAAAAGACCCCCATTGTACCTCGCTAATTACTCTCCGATGTATTTGCTCTGGGAATTTTCAGACCCCTTTTCGAATTATCGACACTAAATATTTGGTTTTGGGGAGCGTTCAAAATCCCTTCGTTGGAAAAACAGATTTAAATAGAAAATAGATCTTTGTTCCTTCTTTCAATTCTACCCAAACATATTTTCTGTTCTTTTTTTAAAAAAATTCAATCGAGCGCTAAGATAATCCCTTACATTTTTGCTCCGTTATCATATTCCACAAAATTGTTGAATATATATATAAATAGCGTGTGTGTGTGTGTGTGTGTATAATATCGACATTCAACGGTATTTAATTTTCGAAAATAATTTTTTTTCCTTTCTTGAAACAAAATTCTTTACTATCCTATTCAACTGCTATACATAGCTTTGACCCTTTTGTACTTATTTATTATGTGTATGTTGTTACATTGTTAAAAAACAATATAAAACTTTCAACAATTTTAAATGAATCCCTGTAAATAATATAATAGGGAGTAAACAAGAACAAAATCAAAAAGGTTTCAACAATATTGAAAAATAATAATATACAATTTTGATTTTGCTTCTGAGCGTACCGAAAGTAACGCAAGCTATGTGATCGTTTTGACGAACAAACATTTTGTATGTCTCCGATTTCAAATAGCAAGACAAATCCGTTCCAGATATCAGGCAACAATTTTGGTTTCATGTCATAAGGTCCCATATAAGTTTTAACCATCTGCTTTCATTTTTTCCTGGAATGATACTTTTATGGTTAAATTCGTATTTAAATGGTCTACATTTGTTTTTTTTTTGTTTTTTTTTTTAATCAAAATCGTCGAAAATTTTTATTGAGAAATTGATTTTTCCACTTTTTGAATAGTTTTTTGTGGGGGCAGCGTCTCCAAATTTATTGCTAAAAATAATTAATCTACGTGTCTTTTTTTCTGAATCTTTAAACAAAATTTGATTAAAATCAGTTTAGCACAAATAGTTACATACAGGGGGGAAAATAGCCTTCCTGAAGTAGTTTAGTTAAAATATATAGTCCATTTTCAAAAAATTGTAATTATAAATTTAAAAAATGCGGTATTGTGGTTGTTTCCATTCTTATAATATCATTTTTCATAGACTTTATGTTTCTTTTGATTCCATTTAATTCAAATTCTCCATCGGATTGATTTAAAAAATATCATTATCAGTATAAAAAAAAAGTATTGAGAGCGCTACACTGGAAATATGGAGGCCCGTGGTTCTAGTCCCGGCGCAGAAGTCTATTTTTCTCTGTCTGTTCCCATTGTTAATAATAATAATAATTTGATTTAAATTAAAAGTATTGATATACTTACTTAGCCATATGATGTGGTTTTAAATTATAGAATTTAATTTTAAAATATATTTAAATCGATGTACTATAAAGGAGAACATCTCATCTTGGTAAACGATATCTTCGAAAGTCTCTTACGTGAAAAGCACTTGGTTATTCCGTGAAGTAATTGATTTTGTATATAATCGAAAAGAAAATTATGTTTTTATTTTTTTAATTAGATTTTTAACAGATGCTTTTATATCGGAGGTAATGTTGTGTTGTAAGAATCATGTTGCTTTATGTACTTGATCCCATCATTCCTCACTTAACACTTGTGTACAAAAGTAAGGTATAGGGTTGTGTTTACACGTTAGACATTGAGGCGAGAAAGCTTTACTGATGGGTTTTCCATTAAATGATGGGAAAAGCGCTGGAAAACTCTTCATCTGCCGTGTTCAGAGAGAATATGGAGAGGTAGTATGGAGAGGAAGTATGGAGAGGGAGTACGGAGAGGCTATGTGAAGAAGAGCTTTCAAAAATCTCAAGCACCTTGGGTAAAGGCATCAATCAACCTATCATGGTATTCGTTGAGGAAAAACAGCTGCATTCAGGAAAACCTGTCTGAATTTCGTTTACTCTTTTAATGGTATCATATGACGTATCAACGGCAAAACTAAAAGAATGGGTGGAAATTTGATGAATTTGAAACGTTTATTCTAAGGTGATTTTTAAACTTTTAAAGATCACTTTATTTTCCAATCAAATATATATTATCTAATGATCATTTGACTTTTTTATGTACTAGTTAGAGGTAGGAGTTATATATTATACTATAAAGTGTCCCATAAAGAAATGAAAATTTTAAAAATTGAATAAACCAGTTAAATTTTAAAGAAAATGAGTATATATATTTATATATTCCCAATAAGCAACGTCTCCGAATTTATAATAAAAACAATGTCTGCTATATTACCACAACTTTTGAGTCGGCATGCATGAACGCACTCATCAAAATTTGTAATAACCCGCACGCACACATCTGGGGATTCAATTTTGGCGAACCAACACATCTTAAAACTATACGCCCGATTTTAATGAAAGTCGAATGATAAGTCATAATTAGCCCAATGTTGGTCCCATATAAATTTCAACCTTCTATACCCATTAATTTGTTTCTTTTCAACGCCTATCTTCAAAAGTACTTTTCCGATTTTTATGAAATTTAGATGATTGGTCGAAAGTAGACCGCACATAGCTCCATCTTAATTTCATCCGTCTACGCTCTTTACTTTTTTCTCAATTAGTACTTAAATTCATGTAAGAAATAAAAATAGACTGCCAATTGGTGTGGCACATACCTTCCTCGCATCCTACCTACGTAATTTATTGGTTTTTGCAAGCCATTACTGTCTAATTGTTTCCCCCGTTTTTTTGTTTTTTTTAATCTGTCAAATTTGTTTTGATATTTTACACGAATTAAAGTATCAATTTAGCAAAAGTTAAAGAGCGCTGACGGTTATATTGATCTGGAGCTATCTGCGGGTTACTTTCGATAAACTATAAAAGTTTCATTCAAATCAAATAAGTACTTTTGAAGCTATAGGTGTAAATAAATGTATGTTTGTGCGCATGTAAAAGAGAAACAAATAGGCGCAGAAGGTTTAAACTTATATGGGACCAACAATGGGTTAATTATGACCTACCACCCAAATTTCATTAAAATTGAACCTGTAGTTTTTAAAGATATGTTGGTTCGCAAAAATTAAACGACAGACCGACCGACAAACAGACACGGAACCAAAAATGTTCCCTGATGCTGAAACGAATTTCTGTCTTGGAATTTTTGAAATCGGAGACCTAAACATTTTTCGTTATTCAGATCTATCACATAGCTTCAAAAACGGCGGGACAATTAAAGAAGTTAGTCAGTAAAAGGTTGTAAAAGCATAAAACCAATAAAGTACGTGATAAGATACGCTTTGTTTCACTTCCACACTAATTGGCAGTTTATTTAACTGTTTATATGTTTAATGTCTTACTTTTTTTTTCTTAATTTTTAAAAAAACACCTTTTTGGCTGACAATCAATATTAGTATTGAAAACTATCCAATTTATTTAATAATTATTAATTTAGTGAGACCTCTTGGTTTCAACTTACATTTATGGCTGCCATCTTTAATTAAAATGTCCGATTTCAAAAACTCTTTAAATAAAATTCTTAGCATATAATATATTATGAGAGGAAGCTAACCTCTAAATTTTAAGTTATCTTTATTCACCTTACATTAGCAGAAGGTAGAAAGTAGGGTTAAAAATATTTTCATCAAAAGAAATGTTTTTTGGGAATTTTATAGTGAGAACAATAAACGGCTTTAAGGGTTGTGATTTGCGACATTCAGAAAGTCCAGGAAATCCGCAGTCGCTTCGTTATTATTAAGCCCTGGCTTTTTCCCTATCCCTTTCTCTAAGCCTAAAGAAAGGTCTGTAAGGAAAATCTGGAACGTAAATATTTGCGGCAAAAAAANTATTTTTAGTAATGGTAAACTGGCTACGAATAGAAAACCTGTGTTTTATGACAATGCTGTGATAGAGGAAGTTAATACCTTTAATTACCTAGGAGTTTCCTTCTCAAGGAAAGGGGTTTTCGAGAGCGCACTTAAGCAGGCAGTGAGCCGAGGCCGATCGGCTGCAGGGGTGCTTAGGGACACCTTAATAAAAAACAAGAACACTTCCTTCGAAGCAGTGAAAAAAGTGTATATGTCTTGCGTAGTTTCAACTCTGACTTATGGAGCACAAATTTGGTCCCTACGGTACTTAGAAGAGCTGGAAATAGCTCAAAACAGCTTCTTCAAAAATTATTTTGTTTTGAAAAGGAACACTCCACACTATATGGTGAGAGAGGAATTCGATGTAGATCACATCTCAGTATTCGTGCTCAAGTTAACTCTAAACTGGCTCAATTATTTACATCTACAGGAAGAAGATAGTCTTCTCAGAAGTTGCTTCGACAAACTCATTCAACAGGACTCCACACCTACAAACTCCATTAAGCGTAACTGGGTTACACAAATAAAACAAATTTTAAACCAAATTGGAGAAATCGCCGACCAAATTATCAGTAATTTTATAGATAGGTCTACTAAGTCACGAATTCTGTCCAATTTTAGTTCAAAGCTAAAATTGTCTGATTTGGAGAAAATTGAAAAATCCATGTACAGCCCTATATATAAAGCTCTAAATAAAGCAAGTAATTATTTACAATTAGGGCTTCCGTACTCAGTTCAAAAGCTTCTGGCCCAAGTTAGAACATCTGGACTGGGGCTCCTGAAAATTACAGTTAAAGGAATAACTTATAAAATAAACACAGAGGAGTTTTGCACCCTGTGCAATTTGAATGAAAAAGAAAGCCTTGTTCATATTTTATTAGACTGTCCGAGGTACAATTTCTTACGGAAGCGAAATTTGAGTCAGGATGGAGTCGACAGGAGCGTGGCTACTCATCTTAACATTAACTCGAAAGAGGATGCAACAATATTTTTTTTATTTTTTCGTTAATTTTTTTAAAACTAGACCATTCTTGTTGAATGAATAAAGCAATGAAAATGTTTATTTAGAAAACCTTTTATTACGGAAAGAATTAATTTTTGTATATTTATTTATTTATTTTTAGTATTTGTTGTTACTGTTTAGAGTTTTATTGTTTGTTATTTTTTTAGTGAATGCATGGATGAGAGTGTGAGTGTATTTATATGTAATGTATGAGAGTGAGCATCATGTCTATGTGTGTTAATTAATTTTTAAGATTATATTGTAAATTTCGGAACCTCTTTGTATAAAGCCTTGTTGCTTTAAAAACAAATAAACTTATTATTATTCATTTTTTAATTAACAAATTGTTAATTTACTCACCTATAAGATCCTAAAAAGAAATGATATTTTTATTTTGGTTTTATGTCTATATTGTAATTTTGAAAGTAAAAAATAAAATTTTACAAATAATATAAATACATAATATATAATATACACATAGATAATGATAATACAAATTGATTGGATAATATAAAATGATAAGATAATTGGTAATATAATCCATGAAAAAAGAATAGTTTTTTATTTTTATTCAAGTGAGCCAAACAATATTTGGCACTATTTTACTTAAACACCATCTTGTATCCCTATGTCTTAATAGTTATGTTGAAAAAGGTCATTACAATATACAGTATATATTGTAATGTTATATATTATATTCCTTCATTCCTTAGTCTAAATTATCATTAAGATAATGGGATATTTAGTCCAATGTACCTTGGACAAAGGAATATCAAACTTGTGTGTATAAATGTGATCATATCCCTTAGTCTAATTAACTATTTAGACAAAGGAATATTAAATATACGTTAAGAATACTGTAGCACTCATTGTCCTACAGTTTTCTGTATAAGATTTAATCTTAAACATGATAAAACTCGATTTTATCACAACCAACCATTGACCAAGCACACAAACCATTGACTTTTGTAGGGCATACTATTGATATACTTTAGAACCAAAGGGGTTGCTAAAGTAAAAAAATAACCCATACTCTGAAATTAAAAAAAAGTGTACAATGCCAAGATGACAAATCACCTAAATTTATAAAGTAAATTAATAGAAAAATGAATAAAGAACCTTTTGAAAATCGTTTCGCGGTGTCATTGACAGAAAAATATAATTATTTTTTTTGTATTTTCATTGTACCTCAAAATGGAAATTTTTCGATTCTGCAGTGAAAAAATGACAATTGAAACACTCGAATATGACATTTATACTATTTCTCACTCTTCAAATTTAAAATTTGCAATTTTAAACAAAGGATTTTAAAATGCAGAAATATCATGAGTGTGTTTTGAACAAGTTTGATTTATGAGGAGGTTTTAATTATATTTTACTGAATGATGTATCGCTCTTAAGTAAAGCTAGTTGGAATTTTAAATTAATTTTGTCATAGTCAGAAATACTTGAAGAGAATATATTCGGATAAATTAAAGAAATTTCGTTCTTCTCAATGATCAAAATGCTTCCACACCATTGGTAAGCACTGGAGGAAAATGTTTGTTTACAATTGAAAAAAAAAGTTTTCACTACTAAAGATTGGAACTAAATTGGACGAGATTGGTTTCATATTAAAAATATAGCTTATTTAAAAATTGTGTATAAGAAGGATCGCAAGAGACATGGGTGACCGTGACCACTAATCTCGGGTCAATTTTCGGGCGTTGAACCCGTGAACCTGGCCGAGCCATAAAAATGGATATCTGCTTATGCAAAGTGGCCATTGACTGTTTGTGTATCTCAATTGTAAGAAGGATTNTGATGATTTTTTTGTTATTCGAATATAAAAAAAAAAATGTTTTATTTATTCTAAATAATTTTAATTCTTAACCAATAAAACGCTTTATAGGATTATACTAAATAAAATTTAAAATAGGTTTTTCTGAAGAAATGTTTATTTGAAGTAATATACACAGCGATAGAATCCTCTGCTATAAAATCTTTTTTTTTAACTCAAAAGTTCATTTCGAGTTATCTCTTTATAGGACTATTTTATATTGCTTTAATATATTTACAATCTTTTTTTTGTAATGTTGTTTTTTCTGCTACAAATAAAAAACCCAAATGGAATCACTGCGCTTTTTTTTTGTTAATACAATAATTTGATCGAATTGTCTGTTTTTAAATAGTTAATAAATAGACTGCCAAGTGGTGTGGCTCATAGCTTCCTCGCATCCTATCACGTACTTAAGCCTGGCCTTGAGAGTAGGGGGTAGAGGTGGGGGTAGTTTAAAGTGTCCCCATACCCACTATAATCAGTCATTAGTTAATTATTGAATAAACTATGGTAAGCACACCATACTGGAGGAAAATGTTTGTTTACAATTGAAAAAAAAAGTTTTCACTACTAAAGATTGGAACTAAATTGGACGAGATTGGTTTCATATTAAAAATATAGCTTATTTAAAAATTGTGTATAAGAAGGATCGCAAGAGACATGGGTGACCGTGACCACTAATCTCGGGTCAATTTTCGGGCGTTGAACCCGTGAACCTGGCCGAGCCATAAAAATGGATATCTGCTTATGCAAAGTGGCCATTGACTGTTTGTGTATCTCAATTGTAAGAAGGATTATACAGCTGGCTGAGTGAAACACTAAACCCATGTCATTAATTAGGTATATAATTGTATATGCCCTTTGGCAGGTCTAGACGGCACCACAGGTCACCATAGGTCTTGCGCCACGGAGTTAAAATAGTTATAGGAGATAGGTTGTTACTAGTACAGGGTCATTCTCGGGAAACCCTTGCTTTTGGAATGGTAGTTCTTGGGAACTAGTTTGGGGAGGGGAGGGAGAAAGTAATTATTTTCTTAAGGGAGGCTGGGCAGCTTCAGTTATCATCAAATTTATGGAACCTAGAGCTCCATGCCTCCGTTATCCGTTTTGCGATGCTACTACGCAAACGGTGAATTTGTCACCCAAATCCAAAGAGACTTTCATGTCCACTTCCAACGTTACACGAAATGCGATAAAATCAACAAATACTAGAGTGAGTGATGTCTCACTTCATCATGATGATAACTAAAACTAGTTTTTTGCTCGTGACACAACGAAAAATTTGGATGGGATATAACGAAAGCTCGAGATTTTGACGTCTCGAATGTAAGGACTAACTATGCAAACAAAAATCTCTCTGGGATAACTTCAGGATATCCGCCTGGTGGCTTTATTTTTTCCCTTCACATAAGTTAGTCAACCTGAGTGTCAAAAAACGCAATTGTATTTATAGCAGTCATTGTAGACTACCCCTACAAAACACTCCCTTCCTCTCTTCCTCTCTGCAAAACCATTGTCCAAGCACACAACCCATCCCTAAAACACGTTTCCTGAGAACAACCCCTGTAGTTATTTCAAATTTATTCAAGTAAACCATATTCATAACTCTTTTGAACATTTTGAATTTAACTTAAAATGCTTATTTCCGGATGAAAATTTTCCATTAAAAAAATATATTTAACTTGAATATTTGAGGGTTTTACTAAAGGCAATGATAAATTGATCTTTAAGTCAAGTCTGATTGTTTTCAAATTTGTATGCTTGTTTTTAGGGTCAGCTTATAATCCAAAAGGGGGTTTATCTAAAACGCAACACTGAATGTAGAAGACCTAAATCTATGTATAGGAAGAGGGTTTTGAGGTAATATCATAAAATCACCCTCGGATCTCGATTCCATTAGATACTTCCTATTTCCGTCAGATTACAAGCCGTGACTGGTTTCATGTTTGGATCCGCAACCGAACATTTGCATTCCCCATCATTGTTGGAAGGAGTGTCCGGGATGATAGAGAGGTTTCAATTGATTTATGGTTATCATGGTAGATTGGTTTATCGTATAGCGTATACAGAGGTTATGTAATGTTTCCTCATACTAAGTACGTTATTATCAGCTGACTTTATAAAGAGAAACGATTATTTAAAATATCACGATAAAAAGAAATTTTTATACTACGATTTTAAATTTTCTGTCATAAATCGTAAATTTGAAACCTGTCAAAATGAAGATTGTAAATATGGGACTTGCCAAAGCAAATGAAATAACTTGCGGGTTTTTTTCCAAACTAACTTTCCGTACAGCAAAATTTGCTGAAAGCGAATTACATTCTGCTGAAAGATGGCTAAAAGTTAAAATAATACATTGTCGTCATGTTCTGAGCTATTCTAAAAAGTTTCAAATGTCTAACTACTCGGGAATTTAGTNCTCTCTTTTACTTCTTAAGTGTCAATAGAACTCCGCTGTAACTACATTTCGCATAATAACCGAAATAAAGTTAAAATAAAAAGTGAGCACTTAAATTTGTTGCATATAACTCTTTTCTAAAGTGTATTCATAACTTACAAAAGTTTAAAATGAAGATTCAAAAAAACTTTTTTAAAGTCATTTAAAAACCTTGATTTTTTATGTTTAAACTTTACCACTATTTCTTTTTTCTTAATAAGCAAACCACTTTAGTCTTTATAACGTTGTATCTTAAAAATTTATTTATTTTTTACCTTTGAGGATTAAATTGGAGATTTAATATGAAATATTTCATACACCGGATATCTCTCTCTGAATATCTCAGAGAAGTTGGGTATCATCAATCAATCATCAGTGTTCAATTAATTTCAACAAATATCTCTGTGATGATCTCAAATAACCTGAGAATCATCAGATAGGATATCCAGCAATAGTGAAGATCATCATTAAAGAATGTAGGAAATGACTCTCCTCGTAAAATAATTTTACGGTTTTTTGTCTGTTTTCCGTAGAATCCTTTGGAACTTCTTTAGATTGTTACTCCCCTATGTTTTCTTTCAGAATATAAATGGATATAATTTTGTATACATTCCTTTGTCTAAGTCTAAACGACTCATAAGTGAGAGGGATTTTTTTTTCCAATTTACTTTGGGACAAAGAAATATCAAAATTAGTTTTTAAAAGGGGAGTAACAGTCTAAAGAAGATTATTTCATACTCATTCTTTAATTTTTTACTCTCTTAAATTTTTTTATAAGGGGAGTAACAGTCTAAAGAAGTGCCTATCCTTCTAACTTATTTAGTATCATAAGTGCCTATCATATCTAAGAGAACCTTAACAATCAACGCTAAAATAAAAAACCTTTTTTTTTTAAGAGTGTCCCTAAATTTCAAGGTAAAATTCATATCTCGATTTCACTTTGGTATTTTTTCTGAACATTTATGTCAAATTATCATAAAAATTGGCGAAGTAGTTAAGTCACCACGCGTCTGTACTGACTACTGACAGACAGTTTTCTCAGAGAAACCTTAAAATTAAAAACAGATCTTTCTCTTTATATATACTTTGCATATGACAGAAATATAAGAGAGAGAGAGAGTGAGGGGGGGGGATGAGGGAGGGAGAGAGGCTAAACCCTAAAGCATTTTTATGCTTATACGCGCATGACGGATGTAAGTTTAGGATAACGTTGTTATCTAGTTTGGACAAGCAGGCCAAGTGACGGAAACCACTTTGAATATGTTAGTTCTGGGTTTGACTTTGGTTACACACAAATATCTTGGTGTTTGTCCAACTTGAGGGTTAATTAATGTATGTAAACAGAACCCCTTCCCAACACTCGAGCTAAATCCAGAGTCCGCTTAACTGATCTCTTATCAAAATATTTGCTTGACTGATAAGGCTGAGGATAAGACGCATGTGAAATCACCGCCTTTGCTTTAAACATTTTCAATTACTTGAATTGTTTAATGAATATTCGAGGCTAATACTGTTTCTAAAACTGTTTCAAATCCGTTTCTAATACCGTTTCTAATGCTGTTCCAAATCCGTTTCTAATACTGTTTCTAATACCGTTTCTAATGCTGTTCCAAATCCGTTTCTAATACTGTTTCTAATACCGTTTCTAATGCTGTTCCAAATCCGTTTCTAATACTGTTTCTAATACCGTTTCTAATGCTGTTCCAAATCCGTTTCTAATACTGTTTCTAATACCGTTTCTAATGCTGTTCCAAATCCGTTTCTAATACTGTTTCTAATACCGTTTCTAATGCTGTTCCAAATCCGTTTCTAATACTGTTTCTAATACCGTTTCTAATGCTGTTCCAAATCCGTTTCTAATACTGTTTCTAATACCGTTTCTAATGCTGTTCCAAATCCGTTTCTAATACTGTTTCTAATACCGTTTCTAATGCTGTTCCAAATCCGTTTCTAATACTGTTTCTAATACCGTTTCTAATGCTGTTCCAAATCCGTTTCTAATACTGTTTCTAATACCGTTTCTAATGCTGTTCCAAATCCGTTTCTAATACTGTTTCTAATACCGTTTCTAATGCTGTTCCAAATCCGTTTCTAATACTGTTTCTAATACCGTTTCTAATGCTGTTCCAAATCCGTTTCTAATACTGTTTCTAATACCGTTTCTAATGCTGTTCCAAATCCGTTTCTAATACTGTTTCTAATACCGTTTCTAATGCTGTTCCAAATCCGTTTCTAATACTGTTTCTAATACCGTTTCTAATGCTGTTCCAAATCCGTTTCTAATACTGTTTCTAATACCGTTTCTAATGCTGTTCCAAATCCGTTTCTAATACTGTTTCTAATACCGTTTCTAATGCTGTTCCAAATCCGTTTCTAATACTGTTTCTAATACCGTTTCTAATGCTGTTCCAAATCCGTTTCTAATACTGTTTCTAATACCGTTTCTAATGCTGTTCCAAATCCGTTTCTAATACTGTTTCTAATACCGTTTCTAATGCTGTTCCAAATCCGTTTCTAATACTGTTTCTAATACCGTTTCTAATGCTGTTCCAAATCCGTTTCTAATACTGTTTCTAATACCGTTTCTAATGCTGTTCCAAATCCGTTTCTAATACTGTTTCTAATACCGTTTCTAATGCTGTTCCAAATCCGTTTCTAATACTGTTTCTAATACCGTTTCTAATGCTGTTCCAAATCCGTTTCTAATACTGTTTCTAATACCGTTTCTAATGCTGTTCCAAATCCGTTTCTAATACTGTTTCTAATACCGTTTCTAATGCTGTTCCAAATCCGTTTCTAATACTGTTTCTAATACCGTTTCTAATGCTGTTCCAAATCCGTTTCTAATACTGTTTCTAATACCGTTTCTAATGCTGTTCCAAATCCGTTTCTAATACTGTTTCTAATACCGTTTCTAATGCTGTTCCAAATCCGTTTCTAATACTGTTTCTAATACCGTTTCTAATGCTGTTCCAAATCCGTTTCTAATACTGTTTCTAATACCGTTTCTAATGCTGTTCCAAATCCGTTTCTAATACTGTTTCTAATACCGTTTCTAATGCTGTTCCAAATCCGTTTCTAATACTGTTTCTAATACCGTTTCTAATGCTGTTCCAAATCCGTTTCTAATACTGTTTCTAATACCGTTTCTAATGCTGTTCCAAATCCGTTTCTAATACTGTTTCTAATACCGTTTCTAATGCTGTTCCAAATCCGTTTCTAATACTGTTTCTAATACCGTTTCTAATGCTGTTCCAAATCCGTTTCTAATACTGTTTCTAATACCGTTTCTAATGCTGTTCCAAATCCGTTTCTAATACTGTTTCTAATACCGTTTCTAATGCTGTTCCAAATCCGTTTCTAATACTGTTTCTAATACCGTTTCTAATGCTGTTCCAAATCCGTTTCTAATACTGTTTCTAATACCGTTTCTAATGCTGTTCCAAATCCGTTTCTAATACTGTTTCTAATACCGTTTCTAATGCTGTTCCAAATCCGTTTCTAATACTGTTTCTAATACCGTTTCTAATGCTGTTCCAAATCCGTTTCTAATACTGTTTCTAATACCGTTTCTAATGCTGTTCCAAATCCGTTTCTAATACTGTTTCTAATACCGTTTCTAATGCTGTTCCAAATCCGTTTCTAATACTGTTTCTAATACCGTTTCTAATGCTGTTCCAAATCCGTTTCTAATACTGTNGCTAAAACATCTTTTTACGATCTAAATTAAATTATGAGGGTGACTGTTTAATTAAAAAAATTTGTTCAAATTAATATTTGACCTAGGGCCAAATTTTAATTCTGTCAGACCTAAGTAAATACTCTATGTACTATAGCGGTCCAGAAGATCTGACGCTTGGGCTTATAACCTTCACCGGGTAACCTGCTCACGGAGCCGACACGAGCCTCATTTATTGTCTGGCCTTCGTTGCTGAACGAATTACTTAGTTTAAATATTATGTAATTTTAGTATTCCAATAACCACGTGGGGTCAATTTACAGAAGAATCAATCACCAATCATTTGGTTTGTTGCAGCTATTATATTGACATAGCAGTTAAACTGTGTTGAAAACTCCTTTGGCATTCAAAACCCCATGGAAACAGTTTTGAGTTCAAGGTCGCTGGAGAAATTTGCTTACTAGCTTACTGAAGGTATTGGAAGTTTAGTGAACCTATTAGGTCTCCAATTTGAGAAATTCCAAGACTGGTATCCGTTTCAGACATCAGGGAACATTTTTGGTTCCGTGTCTGTCTATCGCTCAATTTTCGCGAACCAACATGTCTTAAGAACTAGTCGTCCGATTTTATTGAAATTTGTATGGTAGGTCATAATTAGGTCATTGTTGGTCCCATTTAAGTTTCAACCCATATCGTCCATTTGTTTTGACTTCTACATGCCCATAAACATACATTAATTTACACCTATATCATCAAAAATAGTTATCTGATTTTTAAGAAATTTGGTTAATGTTTCGCCAAAAGTAGCCCGCAGTTACAGATTGCCCCTGNTGGACTGTAATATCTGCTTGTCGTTTTCCTCTAATATAATCTTTCCTAAAGTTTATTAATTTAATTTAATTTATATTTTCAAAGGAACCGAAATACAAAAGGGGGTTTATTTTATTTAAAATAGCAATTTATTTATAGTTTGATGATTTTAAACTTCGTTTAACTTTAACCCTATACGTTATCTGTGTCTGCTAGTTTTTGGAGGGAAATCCTCCCCTCTCTTTTTTTGTGTCTTTTTCTGACGGGAAATAGTTTTCCTATGTTTTCGGTCGGTAGCCTCAAGGCATGTTATTTAAATTTCCCCAGATGTTTTAATTTTGTTACAGTTGAGAACACAATCCCTTTCGTAGCTGTTTACCTTTCAGAATAGAGGTCTCAAGAGATCCCTAACCAGTCAAGTTAAATCCCTAACTATTTCAAGTTAAATCCCTAACAACCGTATTAAGTTTTCACCATAGTTTTTTTACTATAAGTAATTTTTTTTGTTCCCCCTCTCTCTCCATGGGATTAAAGTATTCAACTCTAGTTACCAGTTTAATCCCCCAGTCTCTTTTTCAAGTTTAATACCCTTACCTAGTTTCTATTAAAACACTAAAGTGTTATTATATATATATATCTAGTTTGGACAAGCAGGCCAAGTGACGGAAACCACTTTGAATATGTTAGTTCTGGGTTTGACTTTGGTTACACACAAATATCTTGGTGTTAGTCCGACTTGAGGGTTAATTAATGTATGTAAACAGAACCCCTTCCCAACACTCGAGCTAAATCCAGAGTCCGCTTAACTGATCTCTTATCAAAATATTTGCTTGACTGATAAGGCTGAGGATAAGACGCATGTGAAATCACCGCCTTTGCTTTAAACATTTTCAATTACTTGAATTGTTTAATGAATATTCGAGGCTAATACTGTTTCTAAAACTGTTTCAAATCCGTTTCTAATACCGTTTCTAATGCTGTTCCAAATCCGTTTCTAATACTGTTTCTAATACCGTTTCTAATGCTGTTCCAAATCCGTTTCTAATACTGTTTCTAATACCGTTTCTAATGCTGTTCCAAATCCGTTTCTAATACTGTTTCTAATACCGTTTCTAATGCTGTTCCAAATCCGTTTCTAATACTGTTTCTAATACCGTTTCTAATGCTGTTCCAAATCCGTTTCTAATACTGTTTCTAATACCGTTTCTAATGCTGTTCCAAATCCGTTTCTAATACTGTTTCTAATACCGTTTCTAATGCTGTTCCAAATCCGTTTCTAATACTGTTTCTAATACCGTTTCTAATGCTGTTCCAAATCCGTTTCTAATACTGTTTCTAATACCGTTTCTAATGCTGTTCCAAATCCGTTTCTAATACTGTTTCTAATACCGTTTCTAATGCTGTTCCAAATCCGTTTCTAATACTGTTTCTAATACCGTTTCTAATGCTGTTCCAAATCCGTTTCTAATACTGTTTCTAATACCGTTTCTAATGCTGTTCCAAATCCGTTTCTAATACTGTTTCTAATACCGTTTCTAATGCTGTTCCAAATCCGTTTCTAATACTGTTTCTAATACCGTTTCTAATGCTGTTCCAAATCCGTTTCTAATACTGTTTCTAATACCGTTTCTAATGCTGTTCCAAATCCGTTTCTAATACTGTTTCTAATACCGTTTCTAATGCTGTTCCAAATCCGTTTCTAATACTGTTTCTAATACCGTTTCTAATGCTGTTCCAAATCCGTTTCTAATACTGTTTCTAATACCGTTTCTAATGCTGTTCCAAATCCGTTTCTAATACTGTTTCTAATACCGTTTCTAATGCTGTTCCAAATCCGTTTCTAATACTGTTTCTAATACCGTTTCTAATGCTGTTCCAAATCCGTTTCTAATACTGTTTCTAATACCGTTTCTAATNCTGCTGAAAAATGACTAAAAGTATTAAAATAATGCATTGTCATCGTGTTCTGAGCTGTTCTGAAAGTTTCAAATGTCTAGCTACTCGGGATGTTAGTTAAAATTCGATTGCAAGATTTGTACCGGACAAACAAACAAACATACAAACAAGAAACCAAGTTAATAAAAACGTAGTAAAAATGATATAAAGTGGATAATAATAGGTTTTAAAGCACAAAATTTACGAAATAGGACTCGAGGAAGCTATGTGCCACACTAATTGACAGAGTATTTTGCTTTTTTATAAATTAAACTGTTTTTAAGAAAAATTGCATGGAAAAAGGGGTATTGAATTGAAAAACATAAAATTTATACTTGTTAATGCGTAGTAGGTATTATAAGTAGGTATTAACTTGACTGAACTATAACTTAACTGGGAGTTTATTGTTTTACAAATATTTGTGAAAACTATTTTGAAAACTCCACATGGAAACACATTCGGTTTGAAAGCAAAACTGTTTTTGAAAACCCCATGGGAACTTAAATATATAGAAACCTTCGTCAAATTTATAACTTTTTTGGGGGGAAGGGAGAATCAATAATAATTTACCCTTTTTAACCAATACATCTACATATTCACAAACATATTTTGACAAGTAAACGGCATTTTTCTTTTAAAGGAAATAAAAAGTATACAATTTATCTTGGACACTTTTCCATCAAACAAACTCTTATCCTAACTCCCAAGACCCATTATATTATTCTAAAAAGAAAAAATCCAAACAAACTTTTTATTCATTTTCATAACCTGTTACAAGTTTTTTGACTTTTTTCCCCCTTTACAAAAAAAGGGGGAGGGGAATAATCATAGGGAAAAAAATTATCTAAGTTTAGTTTCATTTTTATTTTTTGAGAAAGAATAACTTTTTTTTTTTTTACTCAAAGCTTTTATAACAGTTTTCTTTACGAGTTAGCTTTTTGGACTTTTGTCAGATTTTTTTTTCTCTCACTTTTAAGTTTATTTTTTTATTTTATTCTCTTTTTTGACCTTACTTTTCTATTTGCTTTAAAGGATTTGTTTGAGCAGTGGTTTCTTTTTTAGTTTACTTCCTTTGTTGACCTTAAAGTAAACTTTGTTGATATACATATATACAAATATGTATATTATATAGTTCTAAAATTGTATATCCTATTCCTTTACAAAGCTCTCTAGCTAATGTAATTTTTTGTTTATTTTATTTATCCATATTATAAAAGAAACTGGATTAGTTTTTTCAAGAGAAAAAAAAAACATTTTTGCATCCAAAGTTTTATTTCTACAGAGATGCAAACATAATATGAAATTTAAATTTATTTATGAATAATTTTTTTGTCCATTTTTATGGTTTCAATGAAGTAAATTTCTTAAGTTGTTATTTTATTTAATTTTTTTTTGTAAGTTGGANCCCTCCGTTCTCTATGGTGAGGAAAACACTCGCAAGCGAGCGTACTCGCAAATACATCACCCTCTCACCAAAAAGCCTGTTTTATAAGAGAAAATATTCTAAATGATTCATAATGATTATTTCCATTAGCTTTTCCCCTTTTATTAAACGAAAATTGTCTTCAGGAAATTACACATCCTTGAAATTTTATACATAATCTCACATTTTACTGTTTTCGTCATAAAACCGACTTGTTTTCCTAAAGAGAAATATATTCATCTATCAAAGTAGAAAATGTGAATGAGTACTTTTGTGTAATACTTAATTTCTAGGATGAATGATATTAACTTAAAATTTTATTAACTACATATAAAGTATATGTTAAGCAGTCCGTTAACATCGGTATGCTAAGAAGCACAAGTATACGGAAGACACATAATATTTCATGATCAGGACACATAAGAATGACTCAAGAAAATGATAAAATCCGGTTCTGTAGGACCATATAAAATGGATGAATAGTTTTAATCTAAACAATCTTATACATTAGAAATGCCTTATAAATAATTTGATTGAGTGATGTTCTTTAATTTGGAAGACCTACATTTCAAGATAAGAAACAGTTTTCAAAATAAGGTTATAGTAGTTTAGGTTAGATTACACTGAATATTTTTTTAAGATAACAGATCAGAAAAGAAATCTAAGTTTAAATTAAATATAAATTTTACATTTAATTTACAAAATGCAATTTGTTCATCTGCAGTGAAAATCTTCTAGGTTCTACTTCTGTTTTAAGAAACTTAATTTAAAGTTATAATTTTCTCAACATTCTGTTTTTTTTTTTGTTTTTTTTTTACAGAAAGAAACTAAAAATATATAATAGAAGAAAAAGTTTAATTAAAAGACAAGTAAACATAATTAGACTTCATTTAGTTTTATCTATCAAGTATCTTTTTTTTACTTTTAAACTACCTTGCAAAAATTACTTTTTATTTTATTTATAATTGAATTTGATACTTAAAAAAAAAAAATAAAAAAAATAAAAAAACCGAGTGAATTTTTTAAAAATCACAAAGTGAAGCAATACCTCTTTAAAATAAGTAACTGAATAAGTGTCATGTATTTTGAAGTGTCAGTAACTTTGGTATTAGGCTGTAAAATTCTCGAGTAAATTGCTCGTAAACTCTTATTATTGGATAAATTATAGTTTTGCTTTTTAAACCAGATTAATTGAACTAATGAAGATCATTGTTTAATAACTATATAAATTATCGACACTTATTTAAATAAGACATAATTATAAGTAGAATCAATCTATCTATCGTTATAAAATGTAACGTTTTGAAATAAATGAATGAATCTTAGGGGATCCATAAGGGCAGTTAATTTTCATGCAATTGTGCAGTAGAAACCACCCATTTTACCCACAGGCCACACAACTTCAAAATTTCGAATAGGAGTGTATACTTTTGATAGTAGATTTGGATTCAACTTTCAGCGACTGGTGTAAAAATGGTTGAATGCCCCTAATACGCAAGTGGGTGAATACACACTTCCTTTTACATCGTACAGATCCCCCTAGTTACTTTGATTTATTTCAAACTATTTACATTTTATAACGATATAAGTATTATCATTTTTACTATTTTCGGAAGGGTTATTTTGCTATCTTTGCCCTATAGGGGGCAAAATATTATATATATATATATATATCCACAGACTGCCTATGATACCCATTTATACACNTGAATATATATATATATATATATATATATATATATATATATATATATATATATATATATATATATATATATATATATATATATATATATATATATATATATATATATATATATATATATATATATATATATTATATGTTTGGGGCTGGTGCCCCCTTCTTAGCCCTTTCTTCAACTCTCAAAAGGCCGCCGCTAACTAACGACCTTACTGCTTGCGGGGGCTTAGCGCCCCTCCCCATTAGTTTCGGGGCAGCCCTTTGTGGAGGTCAAAGTGTAGCATAATGACATTACATAATGGTAATGTTAAATTTAGAATAAAAAAAAATATGAATAATGCAAGAAAAGTGGAAAAGAAAAGAATATAATAATTGTACAAAAGGTAATATTGAAATTTGGGCGTCACCTTCAGATAAAAATACAACTACTAAGATTCAGAAGGTTCATTTAATTTTACGAAATAAAATGAAGTTGAAATGAAAGGAATGTTCTGACACATTTCCAATTTATCCTTTATTTTCTTGCGGCATAAATAAACAATTCTTTTATTTGTTCGTTCATCTGCATAGATGAATCCAACAACCTATCTAGGAGATCACTTAAAACAAATACGAAGATTTTTTATATTCAAAATTTTTATTTGAAAATGTATTATGTATTTTATAATACATTATGATAATACTCCAGGAGATAACATGGAAAAAAGGGTCTGACTAACATCAAGCTAGAATATTGAGTATGAGTGAATGTTTTGGTGCCTTTTAAGAATATGTGGTCGGCTAAGTTCGTCTGCGTGATATAGCTTGGCAATAGGTATTTGAAAAAAAATAAAAACAAACAGGAGGAGAGCGGCCATGTCCTACCCTTTTTGGTAAATCAATGTGATTTTCATGATTCTAAGTACGAAATTAGTTAGTTGACTAATCAAGTTGATGGTATTTTGTCACTTAATAGTTAGTTAGTCAAATGTAACTCCAAATTAAAGAGGCCTCCTATTAACGGACTACCATCAACTTGATTTTTGGTCTACTGACCAAGTTAGTACTTAGGATCATGAAAATCACATTGTCCTCCAAAAAGTGGACATGGCTGCTCTCTACCTGTTTGTTTTTTTCAAATGCCTATTGCCAAGCTATGTCCCGCAGACGAACTTAGCCAAACACATATTCTTAAAAGGTATCAAAACATTTACTTATACACAAAATTCTAGCTTGATGTTAGCCAGACATTTTTTTACACGCTATCTCCTGGAAATATAATATATCCGGTGTTATTATTTTTTTTTTTTCGAGTATTATATGTATTGTATTATACATTATACATTTTGTTTCATATGTGGTCGTAGAATATATAAGAGTAGGAGAAGTACGGCTCCTAATTAGAGCTAAAATTCATTCTTTGATTTCGCCTTAGGGGTTTGCAAAATTTCATCAAAATCGAACCAGTAGTTTAGACTTGCACACACAAAACTTCAGACGGCAGACCGGCAAAAACTTTTTTATTTATAAATAAATAAAGTATACTTTTTTGGAGTTGGGGACCTCAAAACGTGTAAATCAATTAAAATTTCAAAATCAATTTTTTGCTCATGACAATACTTCTCTACTACTTCCTCTTCTTTATACTTTATCTTTTTTTACTCTACGTGTATGAGAAAAGTAACAAAAATAACTATGAAATGTTATATTTATTTTTGTAGAAAGAGAATTTAATTGGAACTTTTAAGTTCTAAGTTCTCTTCTGAAAATAAGTGAAGGCAGTTAGTCTGTTTGTCTCTTTTATCTCTGGTATTATAAGGCAAAGAGGATTTCTCTTACTCCGCTATGTCTTTTAGAATAAATGCTTTAATCTCCGGCCCTCCGTTCTCTATGGTGAGGAAAACACTCGCAAGCGAGCGTACTCGCAAATACATCACCCTCTCACCAAAAAGCCTGTTTTATAAGAGAAAATATTCTAAATGATTCATAATGATTATTTCCATTAGCTTTTCCCCTTTTATTAAACGAAAATTGTCTTCAGGAAATTACACATCCTTGAAATTTTATACATAATCTCACATTTTACTGTTTTTTGTCATAAAACCGACTTGTTTTCCTAAAGAGAAATATATTCATCTATCAAAATAGAAAATGTGGATGAATGAGTACTTTTGTGTAATACTTAATTTCTAGGATGAATGATATTAACTTAAAATTTTATTAACTACATATAAAGTATATGTTAAGCAGTCCGTTAACATCGGTATGCTAAGAAGCACAAGTATACGGAAGACACATAATATTTCATGATCAGGACACATAAGAATGACTCAAGAAAATGATAAAATCCGGTTCTGTAGGACCATATAAAATGGATGAATAGTTTTAATCTAAACAATCTTATACATTAGAAATGCCTTATAAATAATTTGATTGAGTGATGTTCTTTAATTTGGAAGACCTACATTTCAAGATAAGAAACAGTTTTCAAAATAAGGTTATAGTAGTTTAGGTTAGATTACACTGAATATTTTTTTAAGATAACAGATCAGAAAAGAAATCTAAGTTTAAATTAAATATAAATTTTACATTTAATTTACAAAATGCAATTTGTTCATCTGCAGTGAAAATCTTCTAGGTTCTACTTCTGTTTTAAGAAACTTAATTTAAAGTTATAATTTTCTCAACATTCTGTTTTTTTTTTTGTTTTTTTTTTACAGAAAGAAACTAAAAATATATAATAGAAGAAAAAGTTTAATTAAAAGACAAGTAAACATAATTAGACTTCATTTAGTTTTATCTATCAAGTATCTTTTTTTTACTTTTAAACTACCTTGCAAAAATTACTTTTTATTTTATTTATAATTGAATTTGATACTTAAAAAAAAAAATAAAAAAACCGAGTGAATTTTTTAAAAATCACAAAGTGAAGCAATACCTCTTTAAAATAAGTAACTGAATAAGTGTCATGTATTTTGAAGTGTCAGTAACTTTGGTATTAGGCTGTAAAATTCTCGAGTAAATTGCTCGTAAACTCTTACGAAAAGTTTAAACACCTTTTCCATAACTTTACAGTATGCGGCATTATTTAACAATTTCCAAACCCAATGTCTTGCCTCCTCTCTCATGTCGTCTATTTCCCAACGTTATAAATGTAGAGCCTTTTTAGATAATTTCTCTACCGCTCAAGTTATATTAATATCATAACTTTGTAAAACTTGAATTGACTGACACTCATAACACATTTACATATATTAAAATTTTTAAATTTTATAACAACTCGAGTAAACTGCTCCACAAAATTTTCTAATAAAAGTTTATTTCTCTGACTATAACTGTGTTTGAATCTAGATAATTCACCATTTTGTCATACCATCTTTAAAAAAAAAAAAAAAAAAAAAAAAAAAAAAAAAAAAAAAAAAAAAAAAAATGTTAGAACCATTTTCAAAACTCTTTGGAGTTTCCTAAATTCGTTTTAATTAATTCCATTTAAAAGGTCTCAGTAGAGTTAAAATGCGACCCCTGAGACAGGTTTTTAGATAATTCAATTTTATGTTGACACTTTACGACTTGAAATTCTCTCTGATACCATTAATCTTTTTACATTACCCCAAGTGGTTATTCATTTATAACTACATTAGTATTTTTATTATTTAATAAATTTCTTAATGGGTTTAACGCTACTTTACATAATTTTGAATATAAGATGTGAAATTTTGGGCGGTATAATAACTTTATGACACATATAAGTTAAAGAGGGTACGTAATTTACATTTTGTTTTAATGAAATTAAGGAATTTAATGTGCAATAAAGCCGTAATTTCAATAATGCTTAGAGAATTTCTAATTGAGTGTAATTAATTCTACTATAATTACCTTTTTTCAATGTTTTTCGTTGTAAAATTTAATATAAAGGTAAAAATATTGGTTCGACTAACTCATTTAAAATATTATGGTGTCCTAAACTATACATAATTCATATATGAAACTTGGTGTAGAACAGCGTCATGGCAGTAGAATTCATTATTAGAAGAAAAGAGTCTCCAACATTTTAAAAGGGTGGAACAATATTTTTGAGGGGGTGGAAGGGACACTTAAAGGGCCTCGGTAGCTGAGGAGTTGGCTCCCCCTACAATAAAGTTAAAAGCAAATTATCCCCTTGTCATTCATTACATATATAGTTTGGCGGGCCTAGCCCCCTCCACGAACTGTCTCGCTACGGAGTTAGTAAGACGGAGATTAAATAAAAACATTTTAAATAAAATTATCTAGGCGAGATGTCATTTTATACGTATTTGGTCAAGTTATAGTTATTTACGCAACAAGGGAGAGAAGTATGTTTTCCGGCTCGAGGTTAAGTTTTCTCCTGAGGCAATGCCGAAGGAGAAAACTTCTTTAGCTCCCGAGGCCGTAAGGCCGAGAGAGATAAATGAGTTAGCTCCCGAGGCTTGCCGAGGGAGATAACTGTAGTATTAGCCCTTGAGGCTTGCCGAGAGAGATAATCCCGAGAGTAGAAATACTTCGATCCATGTTGCGTATTAAATTTTATCTACGACTAGTGCACTATGGGTAATAGCTATTAAGTTTGTAAATAAAAAAGTTTTACCTACAAATTCAGGCAATTTAAACACCTTAAACTGATATTTAGTTACTTGATTTATAACAATTCTTATACTAAATATATACGTTTTTAATTTAATTACGTTTAGTTTGTTTTTAATTTAAAGACTTTGTATGATAACCTAAAGTAACCTTCCCGAAAAAAAGTAAGCAAAACAGCAAAAAAAACAACATAATTCTTAAAATTTACCTAAAAAATACCTTTTAAGTTGGTATGACTGTTTTTTTTACTCCCAAGGAAGGGAAGTAACACTTCCCTCCCTGTTATTAGCAATGTAAAGTCTACTTACAGTGCAAGTCGTAGATAAAATTAATTGTAACTCAATTTAAAGTAGATTGAATAATTTCTATATCGAGATAGGATAGATTTTATTAAGAATAACCACAAGATAAATCTGTAGTTAAAATATAAAGCGTTAGTCGAGGTCATCATGAAATGTTAAAAGAATTTTTAAGAAGTTTAATTGTTTTTTATAGGAGTTTTCAGCCACTATAGGGCCATCATCAGTGCCTTAATAAATAGTAATCAAAACTAAGGGAAATCGAGATAATAAAACGAAATAACAGTTATAATAAGTAAAGCGAAATAAAATAATATGAATAAATAAAACAAGTAAAATAAATCAATAAAATATGACAATAAACTAAATTTACAAAAAAATTAATAATTAACTAGGGGGCTCTGCCCCCTACTCGCTTCGCTCGCCAACCCCCGAAAAGACGTGGTAGCAGCCGACATGGTGTAAGAAGGGAAGTAGTATAGTTATGGAATATGTGAAGGGAAGTAGGATAGTGGCTGTGGTGTAGTGGGGATGGACACAACTACTATCTACTTTCCTTTTCTCGCTGACATTTTAATATACCTACTCTCTGTTTCGCCTTACAGGCTTTCCTCTTCTCGGATGAATATAATATCACCCTCACTCTGTCTACACAGTTATAGTATTATGTCACTCTCTAGCTCCCTCTTTATCCCCCAGACTCAACTCTCTTCTAGGGGGTATCTCCTAACGCACTCTACTTTCAGTTAAGTTTGTCACTCTCACTGGACTCGTTTGTTTACAAAACTTTTTTAATAATATAGATAGATAATAAAAGAAAGCCTACCGAAAAGTGAAAAATGTTCATTTAAAGATGGGATTGTAGTGACTCATGCCAAACGAGTATACTCTTCGACCATGACTTTGAGAAGGAATGACGCATCTCCCCTCTCTTTCATATGTTAAGAACTTTTCCCGACTCTATATTGGTAGCGTTATTTGAGTATTTTATTGTCTCAGATTCTTTTTTGACATTTTGATTAGTTTGAATCACTTTCTGTTTATGTACTGACGATGGCCTTAAATTTGCTGAAAGCTGCTTTGAAAACTATTAAATATATTTTTAACCTGGAGAGACTATCTCTTTTAACATTTTATGGATAAATATGTGTTTTCACCTAGCTTAAGACGAGTTGTGAGTAAGCTAGCTTTATAAATAAACGTCATTTTAATTTGTGATATCAGTGTAAATAAATGTATATTTGTGCGCATGTGAAGAGAAACCAATGGGCGCACAAGGTTAATAATACTTATATGGGACCAACAATGGGCTAATTATTACCTACCATCGAAATTTCATTAAAATCGGACGGGTCGTTTTTAAGAGAGCCGGGGACCAAGCGCCCCCCCCCCTAATCTTGGGCTTTCTAAACCGCCCCCTACTCTGGGTTATATCGAGGGCGCGGTTTAGATTTGGTATTGGTGAGATCCTTAGAACAGAGATTTGTCCTTTAATATATCAAAGATATCCTGGTTAACTAAAAATTGAACGACAGACAGAATGGACACACTCGGAACTAAAATAAAACGGATTTCTGTCTTGGAATTCTGTGAAATCGGTGACATAAACAATGTTCGTTCTTCATAACGATGTCAAAGCTTCCGTCATGTAGAGTAAGCTCGGGAGCAAAAGTATTGCCGTTTAATTAAATAAGTTTAAGTAAGACAAAGGTGATATAAAAGTAAATTTTTGATGGATATATTTAAGAGAGAAAAGAGGGAGGTCGTCTCGGATCCATCTGACGTTAAGATACTAAACAAAAGCTGAGTCAACTCTGCGGCTTTACTTTCCGTAAGATCATAAATTCTAATTAGAAGGAGGCTGGTGCTGCTATCTAGAGCCTAGCTAACCAATCAATATGCCTTTTACTGTATTTTACGGCACTTTTTTTTATGTTTAGCTTACCCAGAGTAAAATCCCTTAAGACCCCTTAGGCTAATAAATCTTTATAAAAAAACAAGATCCTTACCTACTTATATGCTTTTATAAGTTATTACACGTATGTGTACACACACACACACACACACA
>KZ652637.1:92272-106513 GCA_001010745.2 Gerris buenoi
TTTTATCAACTATTAAATTTAAAATTAATTTATTAATTTTTAATTAATTAATATTACTTGTTGTGAGTATTATTATAGGACACTTTTAATGATTCATTTTCAGAATCTTAGAGAATTACTATAAAAGCTTTTGAGTCTCAGTCGGTTTTTAACTTAAAAGACAATTTATTTAATGGAGAAAGCTGCTGAAGTTTTGAGGATGTTTGCAGAGGCTTAAAGAGATTTGCTTTACTTTCTTTGTTTTTTGTTTTATTTTGTCTGTGTTTAACAGGGAAATGTTTTACTTCTGGAGTACAGAAGACATTACAAATGTGATTTTAAATATAGTGCCAGGAAGTTAGCATTTAACAGGAAGTCGATAGGTTTTCATTTATAGTACAATATTTTTGACTATAGGCGGACTGTAGTTTCAATGAACGACATGCTAAATGTAACTCTCTTAAATATCGTGCCAGGAAGTTAGGATTTAACAGGAGGTCGGTAGGTTTTCATTTACAATACAATTATTTTTGACGGTAGGCGGACTGTAGTTTCAATGAACGACATGCTAAATGTGACTCTCTTAAATATCGTGCCAGGAAGTTAGGATTTAACAGGAGGTCGGTAGGTTTTCATTTACAATACAATTATTTTTGACGGTAGGCGGACTGTAGTTTCAATGAACGACATGCTAAATGTGACTCTCTTAAATATCGTGCCAGGAAGTTAGGATTTAACAGGAGGTCGGTAGGTTTTCATTTACAATACAATATTTTTGACGGTAGGCGGACTAAGTTTCAATTAACGACATGACAGATTTTATGCTTTTAAAATATCGTGCCAGGAAGGTAGGATTTAACAGGCGGTCGATAGGTTTTCATTTATAGTTCAATATTTTGACTACAGGTGGACTGAAGTTTCAATAAACGATATGACAGATGTGATGCCCTTAAATATCGTGCCAGAAAGTTAGAATTTAGTAGGAGGTAGATTGGTTTTTACTTGTATTCATTGAAGTTCTATATTTTGCCGATCGTCAGCACTCTATTCACTTTTTAAATTATACTTATATAAAATGATATCAGAGCTCCTCGACCAGATGGTAATCTAAATGACACACAGGGAAAAATGTACCGGACTCAAAATTATCAGCTGTTCAAATTCAAAATGACAATGGGTTATCAAATTAAAGGTATTGAAGAGTAGATAACAAAAAATAATATACTTGTGTATTTTTTTCAATTTCCCATGTCATTTTTATTTGTCAAAACAACATCAATATTTTGCGTGTCGATTTCTTATCGAACCATGTGTACTACGTCGATTACTTATCGAACTATGTCAACCGTCAACCATCTAGATTTCTTATCGAACCATGTCTACTATGTCGATTTCTTATCGAACTATGTCTACTATGTCGATTTCTTATCGAACCATGTCTACTATGTCGATTTCTTATCGAACCATGTGTACTATGTCGATTTCTTATCGAACCATGTCAACCGTCAACCATCTCGAATTCTTATCGAACCATGTCTACTATGTCGATTTCTTATCGAACTATGTCAACCGTCAACCATCTCGATTTCTTATCGAATTATGTCTAATAATTCGATATCTTATCGAACCATTTCTACTATATCTCGACCTCTTATCGAACCATGTCTGCTATATCTCGATTTCTTATCAAATCATGTCTACTATTTCGATTTCTTATCGAACCATGTCTACTATATCTTGATTTCTTATCGAACCATGTCTACTCTACTATGCCTCGATTTCTTATCGAACCACGCCTACTATCTCGATTTCTTATCGTACTCGGAGAGTGTCGAATAAGGTTTTCCAGGCCGAAACCTGATGGCGCTAACTCAATCGAATAGCTTCTCATTTGTTTAAGCCATTCTACTTAATAAACTCATTGAGTGGGTTGCCCAAACGGGGAGTTAAAAGCGTTAATGTATTAACATCAGGATTTTCAATCTCCTACCATCACCTAACATTGTTAGTATTTTCAATCCTAACAAGATTGATCCTCGGATGATTTTCAGAAGTAGATCTGTGGTTAGAAGGGTTCTGATGAGCGGCTACACTGGGTTTGCCCTTCGTTAGTTTCCGCTTCTCATCTTCTGCCCTTTCAAACCCTTCTGCTAAAAGTTATAATTTGATTTCTAACTATGTCTCAATTCCCACTGCAAATAATATCTCTATTCTAACATCATTCAAATTCTATAAAGTGGCTTGATTTGTTTACAATTTAATTTATTGTTTTGCAATATAAGTTGTCGAGTTTTGTTTCAGCGAAAAGAAAATTTAGCTATTGCAATTGCTTCAAAATTTTTGTAATTTTTGAAAATTTTCTTCATGGAAATCATTCTCAATCGATTTCTGAAGTTTAACACTTTTTTATATATGTACATATGTATATTATGTATGGTATGTATATTGTATATATGTATGTGTTACACCAGACTATATCTCACCCTATGATGAACTTGAAAAACTTATCACTTTAGAAGCCGCTTTAGACAATCAACGTGGTTTTCAACCATGTTGTTTATCGTCAGTGTATAGTTGGTGGTTAAAATTTCAACCATGTTGTTTATCGTCAGTGTATAGTTGGTGGTTAAAATTTCAACCATGTTGTTTATCGTCAGTGTATAGTTGGTGGTTAAAATTTCAACCATGTTGTTTATCGTCAGTGTATAGTTGGTGGTTAAAATTTCAACCATGTTGTTTATCGTCAGTGTATAGTTGGTGGTTAAAATTTCAACCATGTTGTTTATCGTCAGTGTATAGTTGGTGGTTAAAATTTCAACCATGTTGTTTATCGTCAGTGTATAGTTGGTGGTTAAAATTTCAACCATGTTGTTTATCGTCAGTGTATAGTTGGTGGTTAAAATTTCAACCATGTTGTTTATCGTCAGTGTATAGTTGGTGGTTAAAATTTCAACCATGTTGTTTATCGTCAGTGTATAGTTGGTGGTTAAAATTTCAACCATGTTGTTTATCGTCAGTGTATAGTTGGTGGTTAAAATTTCAACCATGTTGTTTATCGTCAGTGTATAGTTGGTGGTTAAAATTTCAACCATGTTGTTTATCGTCAGTGTATAGTTGGTGGTTAAAATTTCAACCATGTTGTTTATCGTCAGTGTATAGTTGGTGGTTAAAATTTCAACCATGTTGTTTATCGTCAGTGTATAGTTGGTGGTTAAAATTTCAACCATGTTGTTTATCGTCAGTGTATAGTTGGTGGTTAAAATTTCAACCATGTTGTTTATCGTCAGTGTATAGTTGGTGGTTAAAATTTCAACCATGTTGTTTATCGTCAGTGTATAGTTGGTGGTTAAAATTTCAACCATGTTGTTTATCGTCAGTGTATAGTTGGTGGTTAAAATTTCAACCATGTTGTTTATCGTCAGTGTATAGTTGGTGGTTAAAATTTCAACCATGTTGTTTATCGTCAGTGTATAGTTGGTGGTTAAAATTTCAACCATGTTGTTTATCGTCAGTGTATAGTTGGTGGTTAAAATTTCAACCATGTTGTTTATCGTCAGTGTATAGTTGGTGGTTAAAATTTCAACCATGTTGTTTATCGTCAGTGTATAGTTGGTNACCATTTTTATACATTTTAATTATTTATTTATTCGTTTAATTTAATGCATCAATATTATTTAAATTTAGTTCCACACTCTGTTTTAGAACAATTTTGCTCAAAAAAATATTAATGTAAGTATAAATAAATAGTGCATCTGAAAACCTTTAAAAAAATTTATAGGCGTAAAATGGGAATCTTTATTACTTAACGCTGTTTTTTTTTAATTATCAAAGTTTTATAGGTTCAAATAATAAACGTAGTTATTAAAGTAGTGCTTTAATGGGCTTTAAACTAGTTTTAAGTATCATTAATGCAATAATAGCCGGTAAATGGACTAAGTCATAAAAAAGATATTTCATAAAAACGTTTATATAAACACAATATAGCATTTTGAACAACTTTTAAATTTAATTCCTTAGAACTTAACTTAGATTTTACAATTATTGAAACAATTCTTTTACTTTCTCATATAAAGAGAAAGTATCTATTGTGATGGGGCGAAAATTTGATTTTGAAATTTTGATGTATTTACGCGTTTTGAGGTCCCTGGAGTCTAAAAACGTGTTTTTAAAAATCTGTCTGGTGTCTGTGGGCCCCTGTGGAGTGTGGAGCCTAACCTACTGGGCCGATTTTGACGAAATTTGGCATACATGTTCAGAAAAATCACACCCCGTGACGAAATCGAGAAATTAATTTTACCCCCAAAACACTGGAAAAATATGAAAAAATGATTTTTCGAAATCGGTTCCGGCGATTTTGATATAAAAAAATCTAAAATGTAGTCTATTTAAATAAGAATCTAACGATATAAGCCGTCTTTCCTTGAAAAATCTAATTCCTAGAGAAAATAGCTTTAAACGCGGACGGAGAGAGGCCGGGTTGGATTCCCCGACGAGATGTTTTTTTTCTATGATACATTTTTATATAAAATGTTCAAAAATAATTGAACGTACTTAATAAAACTCGAAAAACTAATATGTATATGGAAAACACTGAGCTAAGTAATTATGAACTTGTAGGGACTTCCCTTTACAAAATTGCGTTGTAAATTCCTAGGAAGGGTTCCGGTCATTAGGATGTTAAACCTAATGACTTTAAAAAAGTAGATTGAATAACTACTGAGTTAACTATAAAATTTTATTGAAACTAAAATAGATTCAATATGAAATTCTTGCGGTTTCCTAGTAATTGGAATTGGTTGTAGATTTTTTGAATGATTAACATTTAATAATTGAATTTTGCTCTTCGTATATATATTAACATTTTGTTCCACTTAACTATGCATTATGTATCTGTATTTAATCATTTTGTTCATACATAAAACATACATTTTATAATCAACATTTCCATTTATGTTGTATAGAAAATGTATATGTTATTTAAATTGAAAATAATTAGCATTCTCTAATCTATGAACGAGATAGTCGTTAATGTAATTTTGAAACCATTCCCCAAAATCTGCATTTCAGGATTTATCGAAGTGTGATAAATTTTTAGTAGTTAATGCAACTACCTTACATAAATTAAAGTCTATGGAGGGGGGAGGAAAACCGGGCTTATCCTAAAATTTGGACTAAACTTGACTGAATTATCTTCGTCTAACTTAGTTTGTCCATATACCCCCTCCTCTCTTTTTAGGGTTAACTTTAGTTTCCATTTTGTCAGTCTGACTGTTTTACCCTGTTTGCTTCTTAAAGAGGAAATTTGAAGGGAGTGAAACTAAACTTTGTGGATTTTGGAAATAGAGAGGGAAGGTGATTTCAAGGTGGGGGGATTTTAGTTTAGGGTTTAGTTTCGGTGACCAAAATTTTCAAACTGGAAATTCTATTCCACTTCTATCTGTTAAAACCTCGGAAAACTTTACGTGTTTATATCGTTTTGAGAAAAGGAGAAATTAATTTTATCAAAATCTTCTAAACTTGCGGCCGAGATAACGATATTTTGATTGTTTTCTTGTTTCAGAAACTTTTAACTCAAATAGCTTATTAAATAGATCTAAATTAAGACAAGGTAGAGAAAGGAGGGTGAAGGTAGAGAGCGGAGAAGTTTTAGCATTAGTTGTACAATCCACCGAGAGATAGCAGCATCATAGTTAGGAGTTTTGTTATTTTATATTTATTAGGATTAAAACTTCTAAAAACAGATTAGCCGATTAGCTGATGTTCGGGATATTGTTATACATATTTAACAATAATGACAAGTAAGCTCTTAGGATATTAAATAAAGTCCAACTTGTATAATTAGTTTAGTTCATTTTAATTTCGTAGTTTTTTGAACTTTTGGAGAGACAAAAAATTTCATTAGATATTTATGTTTTAGAGGAAATTATACATGCGTAAAGTTGCTAACCTGGTAAAATCAATATGCGGATTTTTTTTTGATAAAATCTATTTAAAAGGTTTAGAAATTCTTAAGAGATCAAAATTACTTAGGAATTCTGATATCGTAGCTCACGGGTGTTAGAGTAAATATAAGGTAAGCTACTCTCATTGGATTAGTTGAACTCCCACTCCTATGTTGATTAGTTTAGAAACCGACCAAAAGATGGCACTAATATCCTCAGTATGAAATATGTGTCAAAATATGTTAACGTCTATCACATTGTTTTTATATTCAGTAGATTAGATGGTTCATTCATCTGTTGAAAAAAGAGAGGGAAAGTTGTTAGTTTAGTTAAAAAATTCACTGATATGATAGTATGAATACTAGATAACAAAAAAATGTACACTAGTACGTGTTGGTACGAGTTTATTTTCATTATGAAGGCTCGGAAACTCTTTAACATGTGGGATAAAGTGAGATTATTTATCAGATGCATTGTAATCAAGTATGTACATCAAGAAAAAGGAGGGAAAGGAAATGCGTGGGATAGTTAGGTTATCTGATTGAAAGCTCCTATAGCAAGTCTCCTGCAGAAATACGATACCATCTTCAGTCCATTCACTCACATTAAGTCCAGTAAACAGATGATTTTTTTAAAAAGGTTATATCAGATGTTTCTTTTAGATCAGCTGATATTATTTTTTTTAATAGATCAGCTGATGTTATTCTTTCAGATTAGCTAATTTATTCGTTTAAATCATCTGATATTAATTTTTTAGATCAAGACAAGTGATATTATTATAATTGAATTCATTTTTTAAAAAATACTCATAAATATGTGTATTTAAGAATTTGAATTCTTAACATATATCAAACAGCTTATAATTGATTTGATATAACAGCTGATATTATTAATTTATTAATATTCATAAGTAATTTCTTGTTGTCCCTTTTTAATCAATACTTGACTAACATATAAGTATTCATTTGAGTAGTGTACCCTTCGCGGGACGATACAAAGGACGGTATAAATAGGGGGGTGAGAACAAACCTATTAAATCAGCTGATGTTATTCTTTTATATCAGATGATATTATTCGAACACGTCATAACATGTTTTTATTATAGCGCCAAATATTACAACATTTCATATTTATTTCTTATGCATTCATTCCATAAATTCATCCAAATGTTTGTCTTTATCGTGAAATATTTATAATTTTATTTCTGTCCTCGTTATATTAAGAATTGTATTGTTGTGTCTTCTTTATTCTTTAATGTGTTGTTTTTTGTTGTTTTTCTTCTATTTAATTATTAAATATGTATACTTGATTCTAACATGATTATAGTGATAACAAAAACCAACTTGATTGTCTGTTGTTTATTTTGTGATTGTTTTTGTATTGATATGTGTTGTCCATTGTCCATTTAAAAGTGCTAATGAACATTTTAAAGTACGTATAACTAAAGTACGTATAATTAAAAATTGAGTTTTGGCTTTAGTAAATTGTTAATCTCTGCAGATGATAGTGTTGTTTTGATTGATATTTTGTGGTACCACTTCATAATTTTAAGTAGAGTCGTAGAGAAGTTAATAGAAAGTAATAAATTAATATTGTCGCCACAATTTTAAATTGATCAGTTAATCTCTACGTTATTTACTGATCAAATTGTCTCTGTTATACGTACTTAAATGTTGAGCATATTGATTCCTCTTCGTGCTTTATGGATATATTTGTACTCACTGTCGCTCTAACGTTGTTACAGGAAAGAAAGCTGTTCACAGATCAGATTTACTTCTCAAACCAAAAGGGAAAGTTCCAACCCTCAGGCCACCTGTTCCATATCAAGGTAACTATTAATTAATCAATTAATTTCTTAACTCCAATCTTGCGTATTACTTTAGAAAATTAGGTTAAAGTAAGTTCCCTTATCTTGGGCACTTAGCAAGAATCAACCATTGCTGTTAACACTGATATCGCTAATGAAAGCAAGAAAATTGCTGAAATAATGCTGCCACAGGCTCCACTGAAAAAAATTAGGGAACCTCCCCTACTCTCTTTATCTGGAATTGCCTGGGGGCAATTATCCAAGGTATATAACTGTCCAAGGTAAGGGAATCTCCCCTACTCTCTTCCTCATTGGAATTGTGCTAGAGGAAAGTGTCCAAGATAGGGTAACCTCCCCTACTCTCTTTATCTGGAGTTCCTAGGGGCAAGTATCCAAGGTAAGGGAACCTCCCCTACTTTCTCTTTATCTGAAGTTCCTTGGGGCAAGTATCCAAGGTAAGGGAACCTCCCCTACTCTCATCCCCTTTGGAATTGTGCTGGGGGCAAATGTCCAAGGTAAGGGAACCTCCCCTACTCTCATCCCCATTGGAATTGTGCTGGGGACAAATGTCCAAGGTAAGGGAACCTCCCCTACTCTCATCCCCATTGGAATTGTGCTGGGGGCAAATGTCCAAGGTAAGGGAACCTTCCCTACTCTCATCCCCATTGAAATGGTGCTGGGGGCAAATGTCCAAGGTAAGGGAACCTCCCTTGGGTATACATATTTTCGCCGCAAAGCAAATTCAACATACACCTAAATTTTTATTGTATTGAACCCTAGCTTTATATTCAAATAAACTTTTATTTAGTTGTTTCCTGCTAAATTTGCAATTCATCTTTTAGTTTTATATATTTGCATGTGTAGTCGGATTAGTAAAGCCCCAGTGTTTTAATAATAGTATTACATATACATATATAATACCGAGATAAAATCAAATAAATAAATAAAAATTGAATCAATAGAGGAGAAAACATTGGTTTGCATTCTGGGAAAAGTAAAAAAAAAAAAAAAAAATCTGAAAACAAGACAAATATTGACAGAACACATAGAGGGTGATTGAAAAACAAATGATGTTGAAGAGTTAAAAAAAGAAAATTGATACAGAGCCTGTATTTTTAGGTTGAACCTGCGATTGGACAGATGTTTTAAAAGTATAAAAAAAATTGAAAAACAGAAAATATATCAAAACACGAGTTTTATGAAAGGATATAAAGGAATAAAATTATTTCTACAGTCATCCCGCTTTTAAATCTGCCTTATATGTCGGTAAGAAAATTAGAAATAAGTGAGGGCTTTTATTTTTATATATTAAGAGCCGTTAATCCTATGGCAACGGGCTTTAAAAAAAAGAGTAAAATGAAGTATATTAATTTAGATATCTATTTGAAGACCTTGCAATAACAAATCATTTCGAGGTGAGTCGTCTCCGCCGGAACACTATTGGATTAACAAAATGATTCTATCTGGATTAAAGCTTCCCTGCTTACACTACTCTATTTTTTTTATTATTATTTTTTTTTTTTAATTTGATAGGTTTATAAACTTGTATTAAGAAACATTGATATTATTTGAATAAGCGAGAATTTCTAGATGTTATAGAGCAATTCCTTAATTCCCTTTTTTCTTATTTTTAAATCTCTCCATATAGATTGTATATATTGCAAAAATTCGTAATTAGTAATTGATGGCGATTACTGCTGAAGTATTTTTAGGACTCTCTATTATTTATAGTTACTTATATTCTAATGAAAAGTCTGTTCCTAAGTATAAACATTCTAGCTTCAGAAGATCAGTATGGGCTCAATTCCCCTTGCTGCTATTGTACTTTTCCCTATTCCCTGATTGAATTCCTAAAAATTTCTTCTTTGTAGGCGACAATATTATTACAGGAATTATCATACTAAATACAATGATTTTATTTCAGATTTTCAAAGACGTAACGGTGATTATGTTTGGTTTCAAATATATGGACACCATCTTGAATCGCGTTTTCTGATTGGAAAACGCTTACACAGTTTCAAGGTCATAAGCCCAGTGGTTCCAGAGATATCATAATGTTTCAGTCAGTCAATGGTATTAGAAGTGGTAAAAGTGAAGTGGACAAGAAGAAGTATTATGGACTCAGAGTGTCCTGAAACGTGTAAATCCTTTAATATTATCACAATGATCCGCTAACACATTACTTTCTTTATCTAAATACTCGTACTTTGTACATGGGAAAATAGAATTGATAAAAATTGTTTCAAATTAAATGTATTTAATGTAAAAAAATTGTAAGAAATAAAATTGTGTAGCAAATTAACTCTTCTGTAAAAAAAAGCGATAAGTAATCAATAGTCTGATTATTTTTATTATCTAAAAATAGGTATTCATTTCAAAAGGAAAAGCTCTTGTGATAGATTGATAGAAAATTAGATTTTTGATTGTTCAACATAAAGAAAATGTCAGCTACAAAAAATAATATAAACAAAATCTGCAACTAGGATGACAATGCAACATCAAAGCATTTTGATAACAAAATCCAAAAACATGTAAATGTTGTTGAATTTACATTTGTGAAACGAATTTTTTTTCTACGGGAATCTTGATTAGTTAATTCGCCATTTGATAGTGAAACATCAAACAAGAGAGATCAAAAGCAAACATTTTTTGACTTTTAAAAAGTTATTGACGTGGAAAATTTGAAAGATATAAATAATATTTTGCATATAAGTTGGAATATGAAGAAATTTAGAATTCCAAAATTTACTAATGCAATGGTAAGTTAGATTGGACACCTATTTAGATGGTACAGAATGAGAAGTCCGAAAGGATTTATGACGGAGGCCCACGTGGACTGTATGTCATTTGTGGACTGTATAGAGAAGATTAACGAGAAGGAGGGAAAACCTGTTTATCTACGATTGATACGAAGTATAATTTTATCTCTGTTTAGTTGCGTTGAAATTTGTTCTTTTCGTAGTTGCATTCATTGCACATGCGCGTTTCATAATTCTTCACCTTGTCGCACGATAAGCGCGTTTGTTTACATTTAACAAAACTAATTTGCTATTTGTTTAATTAAAGCAAATGTTTCGTGAAAAACAAAGAGTGATTTAAGTGATTATGTCGAAATTAAGGAATTCATTATTAAAATCGTAGATAGAGTACGGTACGCAACTCGTGCGAAAACTGCATTTTACTTTGCTCGTGTGGTTTTACTAAGTGTGGTGCAAACTCCACACTCGCATGCAAAATGCTACTTTCCGCACTAGTCGCGTAATGTACTATTGTGTAATATCTGTGTACGAGGTACATATTAGCATAACTATCCATTTCATCTGGTTATTAATCTTCTATAGATAAAGGTTTTTTAAGGGTGATGAGTAAGGGAGGGGGGGAGGGTTCACCACCCCCATATCTAAAACCTTCTATTCTTCACCATTTTCCAAGCAAAAACCCTTAATGCTTTTCCGATTTTACCCTCGCGATAAAACCTTTACAAGGAGGACCTTACAAAATACCACCCCCAAAAAGTAAAAAACACACAAAACTCCAGTTAGTTTTCTGTCCACATTTCTAAGTATCGAAAGAAATGAAACAGTAGATTTTATANGATGTTGAAAAGTATAGGATGAGTTAAAAGTTGAGTTTAGTAGAGTCGAAAGAGAAAGATGTTGAAAAGTATAGGATGAGTTAAAAGTTGAGTTTAGTAGAGTCGAAAGAGAAAGATGTTGAAAAGTATAGGATGAGTTAAAAGTTGAGTTTAGTAGAGTCGAAAGAGAAAGATGTTGAAAAGTATAGGATGAGTTAAAAGTTGAGTTTAGTAGAGTCGAAAGAGAAAGATGTTGAAAAGTATAGGATGAGTTAAAAGTTGAGTTTAGTAGAGTCGAAAGAGAAAGATGTTGAAAAGTATAGGATGAGTTAAAAGTTGAGTTTAGTAGAGTCGAAAGAGAAAGATGTTGAAAAGTATAGGATGAGTTAAAAGTTGAGTTTAGTAGAGTCGAAAGAGAAAGATGTTGAAAAGTATAGGATGAGTTAAAAGTTGAGTTTAGTAGAGTCGAAAGAGAAAGATGTTGAAAAGTATAGGATGAGTTAAAAGTTGAGTTTAGTAGAGTCGAAAGAGAAAGATGTTGAAAAGTATAGGATGAGTTAAAAGTTGAGTTTAGTAGAGTCGAAAGAGAAAGATGTTGAAAAGTATAGGATGAGTTAAAAGTTGAGTTTAGTAGAGTCGAAAGAGAAAGATGTTGAAAAGTATAGGATGAGTTAAAAGTTGAGTTTAGTAGAGTCGAAAGAGAAAGATGTTGAAAAGTATAGGATGAGTTAAAAGTTGAGTTTAGTAGAGTCAAGAGAGAAAAAAGTTAAAAAATATAGGATGAGTTAAAATTTGAGTTAAGTAGAAGTAAAGAAATATTTGAAAATAAAATTATGGTTTAGAATTTATTCCTTTCATCAAATATGTATGTCTTTAAAATTTTGTTTTCTATTATGATACAGTAGGTGTTATTTTATAAAGACGTTTCGATGGTTAACATCTACCTAGTGGAAAATTTATTTAATCCAACATTTACCTAATGCATTATCAACCTAATGCAACACCTACAAATCAAAAATATATCTAATGCATATTTTACCAAATGCAACTTCTACCTTATGCAACATCTGCCTAGTGGAAAATCTACCTACTGCAACATCTACCTAACGCAACACCTACAAAATCAAAAAATATATCACATGCATATTTTACCTTTTGCAACATCTACCTAATACAAAATCTACCTAATGCAAAATCTATCTAATGCATCTTTTACCTAATGCATATTGTATCTAATGCAAGATTTACCTAATGTAAAATGTATCTAGTGCGCAACATGCGCCACATTTTCGGACACCTACTGAATTGTATTTAATTATAATGGATTTTGTTTAATCAGTTTTGCGCCAAGCACAGACAAACAAAATTTTTAAATTCCATCCAATCTACTAAATTTAAATTTTACGCGTATATGTGTGTGTGTTGTGCAGAGCGAATACATAATAAATATTTATTCACAAACTAAGAAATAATAAAATTTTATTATTTTAAGTTAAATTTACTTAAAAAGAACAGATAAATGAGATAGGATGATAAGAATGAAGAAAGTAGGTACTCTGTTTATACAGACGTACATTAATTCCATTACCCCCTCCACGAGGCTTTTAGTACCACGATTAAAATAATTAAAAAATACAACTGTGAAACCTTGGTTTTAACCTTAATTAAATTTAATCTTGGATTAACTTTGAAAACCTTACCTGTCTTTCACCTATTTAAAAGCAGAATAAAAAATAAAGAACTGTGAAGGAAAAAAAAAAATCACCTTCATTTAATTTTGCTGAGTTCTTAAAAGGAGAAAATAAAAATAAAAAATACGAGAGGAAATGAAGAAGAAAACAAAAAAAAAAACTCCTTTTTAAAAATAAGGGTCGAAAAAGGGTTTTTTCTGTTATCTATTAGCTGATAAACAGCTTGGTACTTCAGTCTTTTAGATGGGGAGAAAACGCTTCTTAAAAATCTTTTTCGACTTTTTATCTAACTAGAATGGATTAATTCAAATTAGAAAGATTTCCTCGTCCATTTAATTTAATAAATAAATTAACACAAGAGTGATTTTTTTTTTTTTTTTTTTTAATTTTTTATTTTAGCTGACCCTATTTATTTTTTTATTAGAGACAGTTAAGGCTTAATCTTTATCTTTGAGATGTAAAAGTTAAAAACGATAGACTAAGAGGTTAAAAGTTAAGATTTTGAAGGAGTCAAAAGAGAATTAAGGTTAAAGATTGAGTTTAGTAAAGGTCGTGAGATAAAGATGTCAATAAACGATGAAGAGTTAAAAGTTAAATTTTGTGTAGCGTGAAAAGATAAATATGTTCAAAACTATATTATAGATTAAAAGTTGAGTTTAGATGAGTTAAAAGAAAATTAAGTTGAATACTAAAGAATGAGTTAATTTTTGAGGTAGAGTAAAAAAAATGAAGAAGTTGAATTACATAGAACGAGTTAACTGTTAAGTTTAGCATATTCAAATGATAAATAAATATTATAACAATAGAAGGGTTAACTGCTGAGTTAGGTAGAATTAAATGAGGAAGAAGTTGAAAAATATATAGGATGAGTTAAAAGTTGATTTAGCAGAGTCATTTGAAGAAGTTGAAAAATATAGTATAAGTTAAAAGTTGAGTTTAGTGGAAAAAGAGGAAGAAGTTGAAAAATATTGGATGAGTTAAAAAGTTGACTTAAGTAGAGTCAAAAGAGGAATAAGATGTTGAAAAGTATAGGATGAGTTAAAAGTTGAGTTTAGTGTAGAGTCGAAAGAGAAAGAAGTTGAATATTATACGTGTATAAGGTGAGTTAAAAGTTGAGTTTAGTAGTCATAAGAGAAAGAAGTTGAAAATTATAGGATGAGTTAAAAGTTGAGTTTAGTGTAGAGTCGAAAGAGAAAGAAGTTGAATATTATACGTGTATAAGGTGAGTTAAAAGTTGAGTTTAGTAGT
>KZ652637.1:134571-146436 GCA_001010745.2 Gerris buenoi
TAAAAGCTTTAAAATCGGGTCAAGGTATCAATAACGTCAGTAGAAAACCATTCTCCTGCGTAGCTTAGTTGGTCAGAGCAATGTACTGGAAATACAGAGGCCCGGGTTCAAACCCCGGCGCTGGAGCTTGTTTTTCTCTGACTGTTTCCCGTAGTTAATAATAATTATAATTTGATTTAAATTAAAATTTAATCATTCTGTAGTATAAATACTACCAAAATCGTAAAAATGAATCATTTAGAGGTGAGTCGTTGCCCGTCGCCCGTCGCCGTTGCCGTAGGGACTCTACTCGATTATATAAAAGATAAATGAATTTGACTAAATAACTATTAAGACAAAGGTATGTTTAGTCTAATGCGCTTTGATACAAAGGAATATCACAGTTCTGTTTTTACATGGGGAGTAACAGTCTAAAGAAGGACATTCCGTACATCTTCTTTAGATTGCTACTCCCCTCTGTTTTCTTTATAAGGGTAGTAACAGTTTAAAGATGTTCCCTTTTTTAGGGATTTATAGTTAAGGGACCTCCTCATGAAGTGGCCTATGTTGTTTGCTAAATTATTATTATTATTTATTTATTTATTTTTAAGAAGATATAAGTGGTTATATAAATTGTTCTTTTATATCTTCTATAAGAGGAGGGGTGGGGGTGAAGAGAGAGAGTTTGAAATCAGAAAGACTCTGAAAATTGGAAAATCAAATAAGGGGAAAAATGAGAGATAGAACTGTCCCTCATCCTCAAGACAACTGAGAACTCATATTAAATTTCCTCTTTCTTTTATCCATCCGTCCTCCCTCTTTGACTTAGTCTAGAGAAACGGAGAAGAAATCAAGTTATGGTTTTATTGGTTGACCAACAACAAAACTCTTAAGATAAAAGTGGACCTTTATCATGAAAACAACTTAAGAGTGATAAGAAACAAACAATTGTTATTTTGTTTTTACATTTAATGTTTTTGTAAAGGCAAGATTACATACACATTACATTTTTACAGCAAATATGGCTGCAATGAGGGCTGTTGAAGTTTACATGGCATGTTTGAAGCGCTTTTTAAGTAGAAACAAAGTTAAAATTGTAAATAAATATGGCCGATATATAAGAGCACAAATATACACTGTGCAATTGTACCTGTGTCCTGTGTTATTACGTTTGTTAATCATGTTAATATTTTGTTTCAGAATCATGTGAGGCAGGTTTATTCAGATGCCCAGAAGGCAAGTGCATACCACCTCAAGCAGTCTGCGATTACCAGCAGGACTGTGAGAAGGGAGAGGACGAGCTTAAATCATGTCGTAAGTGTTTTTCATTGAAGATTACTTTATTCATTTTTTAAGTACTTCTTAAGCCTATTATGTATTCTCTAATTATTTAATGCAGTATTGTCAACTATAAGTACTTGATTATAAAAGCATCGTACAGCCTAAAAGAATTAACGAAAAAACTAGTTTTTAAGCCCCACGTTGGGCGCCAATTTATTGCGTTTTATTTACTTGCCTCTGCTCAGTTGGTGGTAGTCGTAGGGGAGGCAGAAAAAATAGGGAGAAGAATTTAGGTGCCACCTTGTCCGGGAAAAGGTAGTTAAGATCAGAGAAGGAACCCCCTCAAGCATGGTATACATAATTTCAATAATTCCAAATATATTTACCAGTAGGTGAGAGAGAGAACATAGCATACAAATTGATTGCACAAAAAAATAAATAAGTCCCTTACAAGAGTAAACCTTAAATTTCTTCATATTGGATTTATTCTAAGGATTCTTATTTCTATGAGCTAGATTGTTTATAAACTATAAACTGACCAGGCTAAGCAATAGCATATCAAAGTTTAACACAGTGCAATTGAAAATTGATACTCAAAGCTTTATTGTTAGTGTGCTTGTACGAATTATATGCTCTTACATATAATATAGCATGTTAATTTAAATATGATTGAGGGCTTAAAATATATTAGTAAGTTAGGGTAACATAACGCTATATTTTATGAATCATACATTATTGTAAAGACATATTGTTTTAGGAAGCATAATTTATGAACTAAAATGTCACCAAAACATATGTACACAAAGCAAAATGTTAAGAAGCATAATTTATAAACTAAAAAGTCACAATTTGTAGACAAAGTAAAGGAGTTCGGAGACATAATGAATGAACTTGAATATCCATACAAACATCAAACATCACAACACAACAGATGTGTATACCTAGGATAATTTATGGACTAGAATGTCCTCTCTACATGATTACACAAAGTTAAGGCTGAATAGTGAATGTTACAACTAATCATGTTTATGTATTCAATATAAATGTATTTCCTCTACCCAAAAGTACAATATGAATAAGAATTGAAGGCAGTAAGTCTCTACCATAAATATATGGTCCCTAAAAGATATAAAAGTATGGTAACATGTCTTTTCTACTTCTCCGAGTAAGTGGACGAAGAATATAAAAAAAGAATCGGGGTGGGGGGAGGAAATAGGATTCAGTATTTATTCCTAAGAGTTCTCAGAAGGATTCAAGATTATCCTTAGATATCCTTGGAGGAGGAAAAGCCCTTCTACTCATTGAAATTTAAATCCCCCCTCCCTGTCCCTAAAGGTTTCCGATATCCAGGAAATCTCAGTTAGAATCCCTTCTCCTTTCAGTTCTTTTAGATTCCTGAATCTTATATTATAGGCTATAGATGGCCTCTTTGACCAATCTTTCTTTTTATTATTAGATTAACTTTACACGATGAGAAGGGTCCTTAGGATGGACAGAGAATCAGAAAAACATATCCCCCTCTTTTATTCAACCTCCATCTTGTCCTTTTTCAAAGTTCTTTTAACTTCTTTTTCCCCTCTCTTGTCTTTTTGTTATTCATTCGCTTTTTTTGTTTTCCCCTTTTTGTTCTGAAGGTTCTGAAAGAATAAAAGAGCTAGTTTTATTACCTTGTATGAAGATATACGATTCTGTATCAATAAAATAAAGAGATTTTGTTGAATTAAAGATTAGGGTACTTTTGTCAGACATAGAATAGTAACGGTTTCTAGTTCCTAACCAGATTTAACCACATTGTCAAACCTTATACTTCCTCGTTTCACTTAAAACCCTGTAAATTTATTTACATTTAATTTAAATTTAAAAATGAATAAATGCAATACATAATATCGTAGTCCAGGTGATAAAGTGCAAAAAATTGTTTGACTAACATCAAGCTGGAATTTTGTTTTAAGTAAATCTTTTAATGCCTTTAAAGAATACGTTGGCTAAGTTCGTCTGCGATATATAGCTTGGCAATAGGCATTTGAAAAAAAACAAACCTGTGGAGAGCGGCCATGTCTCACTTTTTTTGGTGGACAATGTGATTTTTATGATCCTGAGCCTGAGTACGACCTTAGTGAGTAGACTGAAAATCATGTTGATGATATTTTGTCTCATAATAGATTAGTTAGTCAAATATTACTCTAAATTAAAAGAGGTCACCTATCAAGTGACAAACTATCATCAACTTGATTTTTGGTCTACTAATTAATTTCGACCTCAGGAACATGAAATTTTCCACCAACAATGGCGGGACATGGCAGCTCTACACCGGTTTGTTTTATTCAAATGTCTATTGCCAAGCTATGTTCTCCAGACGAACTTAGCCGACCACATATTTGTATAAAGCACCAAAAAATTTACTTATACACAAATTTCTTGATGTTAGTCAGAGACTTTTTTGCACGCTATCCTTGGACCATCAGATCCCATTTCTAAGAAACATTTTATGAAAAAGGTGTTTTTGCGTTATTGCAGAAAGAAACAGAAATAGATTTACTAATTTTATTATTATAAGTAAATTTACTTCCATCTGTTAAACATGTCACTACTTTGGATGATGTTAAGGAAAATTTACATAAGGGTACTGTTTACACACTAATTGAATTGACTTCAATTAGTGCTTTAAAAATTATGGAGACACTTAGCATCAGAGTAAATTATAACAATTATAGGGTGGCTCACAATTCCCGTAACATAGAGATTTGACCACTAACTGAATTTATTTTATTGTAAATTGCGAAATTGTTAAATTACCTGGGACAATGATGTAAGATTCATTAATGCCATATTTCCATTTGATTGATTTCACACCCACAATGGTTTATGCAGGATGGTGACTAAGTCCTTATGGCACTCGAGTAGTCATTGGCTTGACGAAAATTTCCCTCATTGGATTGGTCGCAGGAATGATGAGGAGATTCATTAATGCCATATTTCATTTGATTGGTTACGCACCTTTAAGGGTTTATGCAGGATGGTGACCAAGTATTTATGGCACTCGAGTCTCATTGGTTTGTCATTGGCTAGAAGAAATGTTCTACAGTTGATTCGACGCAGGGTACGAGTGGAATGGGTGTTTGAAATGAAAGATTTAACTAATATAAATGATTTCTTTTACAGCTCCGCCGGAATGCGATGCAGGGCAAGTCTCATGCAGCCAATATGTGTGGAATCACACGTACTGCATACCGCCGTATCACCGCTGCGATCTGTATATAGACTGCGTCGACGGCACGGATGAAGCCGACTGTCGTAAGTTTTAACTAAGTCTTTTTTAGTAATTCCTAAAATAGTATTTGACTTAATTGAATACTTTTATTTTAGTTTAAAGGATCGTCTTTTTGTTTTTTCTTCTTTTTGTTACCACGAAGCTTATAAACCAATGATTAATGAGTTGTATCATTTATTGTTTCTTCGTATTATTGCTATGAAGCTTAAACAAATTATTATTGAGCCGTAACATTTGTTGTTTCTTCGTATTATTGCTATGAAGCTTAAACAAATGAATAATGTGTTGTATCATTTATTGTTTCTTCGTATTATTACTATGAAGCTTAAAAAAATGATTAATGAGCTGTAACAGTTGTTTCTTCGAATTATAACTATGAAGCTTAAACAAATGATTAATGAGTTGTATTATTTGTTGTTTCTTCGTATTATTGCCATGAAGCTTAAACAAATGATTTATGAGTCGTAACATTTGTTGATTCTTCGTATTATTGCTATGATGCTTAAACAAATTATTTATGAGTCGTAACATTTGTTGTTTCTTCGTATTCTTGCCATGAAGCTTAAACAAATTAATGAGCTGTAACATTTGTTGTTTCTTCATATTCTTGCCATGAAGCTTAAACAAATGATTAATAAGCTGTAAAATTTGTTGTTTCTTCGTATTATTGCCACGAAGCTTATAAACAAATTATTGAGTTGTAACATTTGTTGTTTCTTGGTATTATTGCCATGAAGCTTAAGCAAATTATTAAAGAGCTGTAACATTTGTTGTTTCTTCATATTCTTGCCATGAAGCTTAAACAAATGATCAATAAGCTGTAAAATTTGTTGTTTCTTCGGATTATTGCTATTAAGCTTAATCAAATGATTAATGAGCTGTAACAGTTGTTGTTTCTTAGTATTATTGCTATGAAGCTTAAACAAATGATTAATGAGTTGCAACATTTGTTGTTTCTTCGTATTATTGCCATAAAGCTTAAGCTTCATGAGTTAAGCTTTAATTAAGCTTAAGCTTAATGAGTTGTAACATTTGTTGTTCCTAACATTCCAAAGTTCTGGCATTAAATTGTTCGTTGTAAGAAACCACTAATGTCACCATTTCAGTTTTAGTTTAAAGTATGATTTTAGAAGAGCAACGTCTGGAGTTTTATAATTTGTTGAAAGAAACCACTGATGTTAGCTCATTTGTGTTATTTATTTTCTATATAGCATTTTTATTACAACGCCAACGAATTAATAAGTTGTATTTTGTTCTTCTCTATTTATTTTATTGTATTTTACTTTTTTTCTTTTTCATCTGGTTACTTTACCAACCGACTTTAAAAAACTCATAAAAAGAGAAAAGAATCTTGAAATGTTTTAACAAATTGGTTCGTTCGGGAAAGTTTCATTTGTCTAGAGGCATTTTCACAGTGGCAAATATAAATGAAAAGAGATGAATCTCGCAGAACCTAGAATTCACTCCTGAAGGTGACAAGTGTATCGCTTAATCAAGTGAGAAAGGCAAAAGCGAGAAGAGAAAACGTTTGTCACTTTGACGGCATCTCTGTCACATCGCAAGTGATAAATTGGTGATGAGGATGGGGTTAGAAAGATGAGGTTCGTCTTTATACAGTCAAATCAAGTCCCACGTGTTCTTCCTGTCACCTCCACGTGTCCCCACGTGTAAATCACCTCGCCTCTTCTTCTTTAGATCCTGTAAAATATATAAGCATAATGTAAAGCCAACGTCTTATTTTTGGAATTTTCGTTCAAAACCTTTATCTTCTGTATAAACTATTTAGATTAACAAATAAGTTCAAAAGTCTGTAACAAAAACAAAATCCACCTATTTTCAAACTTTTAAAATAAACATTTCAAATTGTGTACATCAGTCAAAAACAAATGATTTTGAATCAATCTCGCAATTTCTCAACTAGCAATCTATGGCACTTCTTTAGACTTCACTTCACTTTCAAAAGACTGTATTCCCCTTATAAAAAAACAGAGGGGAGTAACAATCTAAAGAAGGTGTAAGGGATGTTCTTCTTTAGACTGTTACTCTTCTTATACAAACAGAAGTGTGATATTACTTGGTCCCAAAGTACATTGGGTTAAACTTCCCTTTGTCTTAATAGTCATTTAATCAATATCAATATAAATATACATATATTATCGACTTAGTTTACTGATGTAAAATAAGTTAAACACATTAGACCGATTCTTTTTGGTGAGTCATTTGGTTAATTTACGTGTTCTTTTCCTACTCTTCAAAACCTAAAACGATGTATAACATTACAGGGTCATGCAGACAATAACATTTTTTAATCGTCCGCCATATTTTTGAAAATATTATGTGTATGCGGTGTTTGAAAAAAACTACAAAATTGTTACAAATAATAAGATGCACCTTTGTGCCAAATTTCGTTCAAATCGGTTAATTTTTACGCCAGATATCGTTAGACAAACAAAAAAACACTTTTCCAAGCCGAAGTCCCTAAAATAAGAACTCACTACGCTCGTTGAACTAAGGAATATCTTCTTTCCTGTGTACAAAAGATCTTGATTTACGTCATCTGTTCTGTAGATTAACTTTTTAAGAGTTATTAATTATTTATTCTTCGTCAACATTTATTATTTGGCTATGTTATTAGATTTATGTAAATAACGCTAACGTAAAAAAAATACGTGAAGCGCTTCCATTGCATAGTGTTAAAAACGTGAACGTTTCTTACCTGTTCTGTTATCCCTTGAATACGGTAGAATTTCTGCAGAGTAAATCTAAATTATCACTTGATTTAACTTGAAACTATTAAACTCTTTATTTAACATTTATTAATTTTAACTAATGTAAACAATAGTCTTGTTAAAGCAACTAAATATTAAATATTACAAAATATTAATATTTAACAATATTAAAGCACGAACTATAAATTTAAACTAGTTAAATAAATATGCATATTTATTTATTATCAAAAGTTAATAGTTCAACTTATATCCGCTAGGGTTTACCATTATTTGATAAAAATTCATTGTGGTATAATTTATTAGTTTTTTATATGACAATAAGTTGGCAGCCCTTAACCTTGAATTTTTTTCACTTTTGAATCAGCTGTTTTTCATATTCATAATTCATTTCTGCGTTCTTTCTTCTACTGCGATGTTACGGGCGACCTTTGAACTCAGTTATAGTTTAAAATGGTACCTTAAAACTAATTATTATTTTCTTTCTTCTACTGCGATGTTACGGGCGACCTTTGAACTCAGTTATAGTTTAAAATGGTACCTTAAAACTAATTATTATTTGAATATTTTGGTATTTTGTGTTTAAAATTGCAGATTAATGTTATATTTAAACTTATTTTCAGCCTTAAATATATATTAATATTACGTTTAAATCGGATTAAATGTCGATCTTTAACAATTACGAATTTTTAGCTTCAATGAGGGTTTATAAGGATATTCTTTTAATTTTTTATTATTATTTTGAAAAGTCTTTTTCAATAATGTCTTAAACAGTAAATTTTAGTTAACATTTTATATTTATTATACTATAATGGTATTTTACTATTAAAAATCGATGAAACCCTATTTAATATAAACATATATAAAGAAAATTGGTTTTGTAACTGATAATTTTAAACACGAATTAGAAGATCTTTAATTAGTTTTAGTTTAAAGGTGATTAGTGATAAAGGTGTCAGTTACATATCTATCATAATACAAATATCTCTTCCCAACTGGATTCGAACCCTGAACATTTTGATGGTTTGGAATAAGGCTTCTTCTGTCTTATATAGATAGACTCTTCACTTGTTTACTATAACCTATGTGTTATATATTGTGACTTCATTCGTTTTTTAAACTCTGCACAATTTTTTACTTTTTAGTCTATATCGTTTCCGATAAGGAATTATCTATCTATTCTGTCCCTTGTCTGCCATTTCTTCAATAATTTTTAAATTGGACAACTTCAAATCATGAAACTTTTTAATATATTTGGGAAGCTTTGAATATTTTAAAAACTGTCTTCTCCATGGAAATTGAAATGAGTTTATTATCAAAACAGCTTTCAGCCTTCAAAAGGACATCATCAGTACCTATGCCTATGAATAAAAAACTTCTTTACTGGCACTGATGGCCACTGACATCATCAGTACATATGCCTATGAATAAAAAACTTCTTTACTGGCACTGATGGCCACTGACATCATCAGTACCTATGCCTATGAATAAAAAACTTCTTTACTGGCACTGATGGCCACTGACATCATCAGTACCTATGCCTATGAATAAAAAACTTCTTTACTGGCACTGATGGCCACTGACATCATCAGTACCTATGCCTATGAATAAAAAAACTTCTTTACTGGCACTGATGGCCACTGACATCATCAGTACCTATGCCTATGAATAAGAAAACTTCTTTACTGGCACTGATGGCCACTGACANAGCGAGTCCGTTATCCACCCAAGCGTTCGCGTAAACGTAAGCTTCACATGTAAAATTGAAATATTAGAACGGGAAAAAAATTCGAACTTTATCTATGTTATTGGAAAAACAACTTCAAATTTTTTTTTTTTTTTTTAAATAAAATACATAAAATGTCACTTCCAAAGAAAAATAAGTGAAGGTTATAGTGGTTACTTTAGGTTAAGGTTTGTACTTTTTGATCTAAACCATAACCTTTTACCATGTCCGTAAGAAAGTGACACATTACGTATTAAAAAAAAGAACCTATCGAGATCTGAATTTATCAAGTTCGTATAACCCGAATCGTTTCTAAAATGTAAAAACGAACAGTTTAAAATAAAATGGTAATTTAACTCAAATTTTATCTTATAGTATTTATGTGTGGGTCGTTGAAGGGTATAGAAATAAATTAGACCCAGAGCATCATTCTTTCGAAATCTGGCTATATTTCGCCCCACATGTGATATCACATCAAGTCAAAATTTGTTTTACCATTTGTTAGTTTTATTTTATGTTATGTTACCTGTGTTATGTCATGAAGAAAAATGTTAGTTAGTAAGTTTATTGTATATAAATAGCTGTGACGACGATTGGAGAGAAACTGACGAAACCAGTATGTGGTCTAATTATAACTTTATTCAACCTTTTAAAACATATCGCACTTTAACTTCTTAAGATAGGCATGAATATGCCCCGGAGTGGGGTGAAATATAGCCAGATTTCGAAAGAATGATGCTCTGCGTCTAATTTATTTCTATACCCTTCAACGACCCACACATAAATACTAGAAGATTAATAGAAGGGACAAACTAAACTACTCTGTCAAATTTTATCATTATTAACACTGGGAGACAGACAGAGAAAAATAGACTCCAGTGCCGGGACTTGAACCACGGGCCTCCTGTATTTCCAGTACAGATGCTCTTTCCAACTAAGGTACGCAGGAGTATGATTTTTCTCTCCCGTAACCGATAACTATAATTTATAATTTGATTTAAATTAAAATTTAAACTTTCCGTAGTATGAAAACTACCACAAATATAAAAATTGAATAAAATTGTAAGTTAATAGGACAATTAGAAATTGGTTGGCCAAATGGTGCAGATTTACCACTCTTTGGCATACCTGAGCTCTTCTTGGACTATGAAGCCTCAGATTATTAATATTATTATAATTATTAGAGAGTCAATTTTTTAGATATATTTTTTTTAAATAAATTTATTCTGTGACTTATTTTTCATTGAGAATTTATGATTAATTGAATTGTTCTATTGTTACAGCGATGCGGAATTGCGAAGGCGGTGAATTTTCATGCGAGATGAAAGGCCCTGGTTCGGGTCCATGTCTTGCGAGAGAGAAGCGTTGCGACGGCTACCTAGACTGTAGGAACGGTCGCGATGAAGACGGCTGTTACTCGTTACCCCAAGTTAGCTGTCGTTTAGATCAATTCCGATGCGCAAATGCTCACCGATGTATAGACACCGCATTAAAATGCAATTATAGGAATGACTGCGGAGACAACTCAGACGAACAAAATTGCAGTATGTATCTTTATTTCAAAATAAATCAATAAAAATCGTCTTTCCATCCTTAGGTGGACCATTTGCTTGGACACCCACCGACAGGTGGGCCATTTACTATGTCATTCACGGTGGATCTACTTGGCCATCCATCCATAGGTTGGTGACCAAGTAAATTAGACACCATGTGGCAAAATTTGATTGATTACCAACTCTACATTTGTTTGCCATTTGCAATGAACTCCAATGTCTAAATGGCTATTAAGACAAAGGGATATTTTGTCTAAAGAAGTTTGAGGCAAAGTAACATCATACTTTTGCATGTAAAGGTGACACCTCCTTCTTACTGTCTGTGCCAAATAAGCATGCTGCCAACTTACTAATTCTCATTTAGCAGACTGAAGTCTAATAAGGCAAGAAGTATTAAGACGAGGGAATATTCAGTCTAAAGGAGTTTGGGGCAAACCAACGTCACACTTCTGCCGGTAAAGGTGATAATATCACCTTCTTACAGTTTAAGCAGCTGCCAACATACCAAGACTCATTTGACACAGACTGTAGTCTAATTAACTATTAAGAAGAGAATGTTTACANTACTGTAGCGACAATAAGTTCTTTACAACTTACGCAATAAGTGTTTCTTAATTGTTTTAAGTAGTACTGCCACTTAATAACTTGCCCTCTTTTCTAATTTTATATTCAGAGAATTCAGTAGCTATTTTTATTAAAATATTCTTTCCCCTGGCAATTTACATTAGAGAATAAGATGACGAGAAGGATGAATTATGTACGTTTTTGGGTACAAATTTTACTCTCTTTAGAGAAAAACCTATGTATTTGTATTAAATGCTTTATTTATAATCTTGACACTTCTTTAGATTGTTACTAATCAATAAAAATCGGCTTTCCATCCTTAGGTGGACCATTTGCTTGGACACCCACCAACAGGTGGGCCATTTACTATGTCATTCATGGTGTATCTACTTGGCCATCCATCCATAGGTTGGTAACCAAGTAAATTAGACACCATGTGGCAAAATTTGATTGATTACCAACTCTATATTTGTTTGCCATTTGCAATGAACTCCTATGTCTAAATGGCTATTAAGACAAAGGGATATTTTGTCTAAAGAAGTTTGAGGCAAAGTAACATCATACTTTTGCAAGTAAAGGTTATACCTCCTTCTTACTGTCTGTGCCAAATGAGCATGCTGCCAACTTACTAAGACTCATTTAGCAGACTGAAGTCTAATAAAGCAAGAAGTATTAAGACGAGGGAATATTCAGTCTAAAGGAGTTTGGGGCAAAAAGATAATTTGCAGTAGATTTATTTTATTTTATTTTTTTTTTTTTTTTTGC
>KZ652637.1:146526-158731 GCA_001010745.2 Gerris buenoi
TACTGTAGCGACAATAAGTTCTTTACAACTTACGCAATAAGTGTTTCTTAATTGTTTTAAGTAGTACTGCCACTTAATAACTTGCCCTCTTTTCTAATTTTATATTCAGAGAATTCAGTAGCTATTTTTATTAAAATATTCTTTCCCCTGGCAATTTACATTAGAGAATAAGATGACGAGAAGGATGAATTATGTACGTTTTTGGGTACAAATTTTACTCTCTTTAGAGAAAAACCTATGTATTTGTATTAAATGCTTTATTTATAATCTTGACACTTATTTTGATTGTTACTCCCCTTATAAAATAAAAACAGAGGGTGTAACAATCTAAACAATCTAATGGAATGTTCTTCTTTAGACTGTTACTCTCCTTATAAAAACCAAAGTATAATATTCCTTTGTGCCAAAGTACATTGGACTAAACATCCCTTTGTCGTAATAGTTATTTAGTCAGTCATTTATATTCTAAAAAAAAAAACAACATATGAGGAGTAACAATCTAAAGAAGTACCATAATCTTAAGTTTTCTTTAATTGGTTCTTACTTTACATTATGTGTTTTTTCTTTTAGGTTTTCCCGCGTGCCATGTAGGTCAGTTTAGGTGTGCTAACGGTATGTGCAAGCCTCAGACTTACAGATGTGATGGTTACAAAGACTGTGATGATGGATCTGATGAAGCTAATTGTACAGCGATCGCATGTCCAGACAACAAGTTCCTGTGTCCACGTGGTGCTCCGCAGGGACAACCAAAGTGTATCGGCAAATCCCAGCTGTGTGACGGCAAACAAGACTGTCTTGACGGAGCTGATGAAGAGACTGCTTGTTGTGAGTTACCTTATTTTGTATATGGGTTGATGAAGGTGTGAAAAGGGGTTGTTTTATTTACTTAGCTTTATTTTATCATTTTAGAATATTTTTATAAATAAATAATCAAATATTAACTCCCTTTTAGTACCTCTTTTTAATTTTGATGTTTTTAAAACTTTGAAAACAAATTTTTATTTGTTACAGCTACATCCAACTGTAATTCGCTAAGCTGCGAATACAAATGCCAGGCTTCGTTATCAGGTGGAGCTTGCTACTGTCCTGAAGGCAAAAGAGTTGCTAATGACTCCAGGTCTTGTATTGGTAAGTTGCTTTCATTATTTTAATGATCTTTTAAATATCTTGATGTTGCTTCGATTTAATTTTATGTACCAAATCTCCGATGTCGCTTCGAGTTTTGGAAGTTAAACATTGGACTTCCTTGGAAATTCTTGAAATTCATCAATGCTTTGAATGTCTGATTTTCGCTGTTAGTACAGCACTTCCTCATTTGCTTTCTACTCAAGCAGTCTGCCCCATCATATTGAAAATAAGGATGGAAAATGTTCCTTCTTTTCATTAGTACATGTACAAAAATAGTTTATTTCTTAGATCCACCTTTGTGGTGAAATTCACCAAATGCATTTTTCTGTACAGTAAAAGCCCTTCTTAACTTACTATCTTGGGGCTGGACAAAATGACCATGGTATCATGAGGAGTCACCCCTTTGCTGAGCGGCTGGTTGATGGCCCGGCCCTTTAAATCGAGACCAGATAAGAGTGCTCCTACTGCACTTAATCGAAAGTAGAGAACAAGGACAAACCACTTGTTGGAAGCTAGCAATGGGGCCTTTAGCAATTACGGCCACTTATTTGGGCCTTGTTTCCTAACCCCTTATGGATTCGTGAGGAATACAGTGTGATCAATATTTAGACTTGTAAATTAGAGTGCCAAGGCATTGGATTGACTTATGGCCTCAACCTTGTTTCATGATGGCTGAGCAGATGAGACTGGTAAATTAAAATGCCAAGGCACGGGATTGACCTATGACCTCAACCTTGATTCATAGACAGCCAAGCAGATGTTGCTGTCGATTTTAGCATCATGTCTTCTCTGAACACCTCATCTGCACTTTATTATAATTTCCTTTTATTAATAGACAACATTTTATGATGATTATTAATCTATTTAACTTGTCTATTTCAGATCGGAATGAGTGTGAAGAATGGGGTTTCTGCTCTCAGAAATGTAAGAACACAGAAGGAAGCTACGTTTGCAGTTGTTTCGCTGGATATGATCTCAGGGATAAAACACAGTGTGTTGCTAGTGATACCACTTCTACCCAGGTATGTAGTCACATTACTTACTATTATCTTGAACTGCCTGCATCCTTCTTTTCTTATTCAAGCCCTCTGCTTCCTCCCAGACCCACTTTTTGATGATATAGCCTGTCCTCTAGACCAGTCAATTGTAGGCTCCAGTCCATAGAATGGCATAAAAGCTCCCCTTTTTGCTACTTTCTCTGCTTTTTCATTTCCTGGGACCCTTGTGTGTCCAGGAACCTAAAACATTGTAACCTCCTTTAACTCTGCATACGTCTCTAAGCCTCTTGGCTCTCCGTAACAAATGCTGAGTCTGCACATGGACCGCAGAGTGGGGTAATCCTTCCATGGGCTGTTGCATGTTGCACTTGGTATTTTTATTATTATTAGCTTATTTATTCTAACTATAAAGCTAAAATTTATTGTAGAACAGACTACAGAAATTAAAGAGGGGTCCTGAGTTCTGTAATGATAAAGCTTTGAATTTGTTAACATCAATTGTTACTAATTTATAATTAATTTTTACATATTTATTTACAGGTTTACTTCGCTTATGATAAGTCAGTTCTGAGAATGGATTTGAACGGATTGAACAGGGAAGTTCTGGCCGTAGGAACGGCCGTAAGTGGTCTCGATTTTCACTTCTCAAAAAACATCTTCTACTGGTCCGACACTAAAAGCAGAAAGGTATTCAATCTTTATCTCACCTGTTCACTCACCCCTTTAATTGTTGCTTAAGACATGTCTTTATAACATTGTTTTTATTTTTAGATTCAAGTTAGCGGTTTAGTCTCTGGTAGTGGTAGCGGAGGAGGAGGTATGTACCCTGAGATGACAATGCCAGGTTCATCAAGTCCAGCTGCTCTAGCCGTAGATTGGGTTGGAGACAAACTCTACGTAGCTGACTCTATGGGACAGAAAATAGATGTTTTTGAATGGAACGGACGTTTCCATGCAATCGTTCTCTCTTCCAATCTAACATCACCTATGGACATCGCTCTTGACCCTACATGCGGGTAATGCTATACACTATTTTATTATATAATCAGAAAAATACTACATTTTGTGTGATAATTGTGTTTTTTTTCCATCATACTCATTATTCTTTTTTAATTTTTTCAAGATTGATGTTCATCGCGGATTCGCTTCAAGTTGTTCGTGCCAATATGGACGGTTCAGACGCCCGTGCCATCGTAAGTGAAGCAGCCTATAAAGCATCTGGTGTTGCAGTGGATATCTTAGCTCAGCGTGTCTTCTGGTGTGATTCCCTTCTAGACTATATCGAAACGGTCAACTACGATGGTCAAAACAGAAAACTTGTCTTAAGGGGTAAAAATAGTTGATGATTTTTTTTGCAACATTTATGTTTTCTGTTTTAGAAGTGTACCGTTAAGCTCTTAGCAACAGGCTTAACAGCAGATTGTATAAAGTGAGCACTTTATTCTAATGTTGCCATTCATTCATCCAATAATATAACTAGACCAAACTCTATGTCCCACTAATAACTCGTAGACTTTTATTAATATTATTATTTATTATATTTAATGTGTACTTTGTTTAACAGGTAATTCAGTTCCTTCTCCTAGCCGGCTTGCAGTATTTGAGAACCGTGTGTACTGGTCTGATGGTACGAAACAAGGAGTTGTGTCAGCAGATAAATTCCTTGGTGCCAACTCTATACAGTCAGTCTACAAGAATAAGGACGTGAGAGATCCTAAAGCTGTCAAAATTGTCAATCCTCTTGTACAGCGACATGGTAAATATATTTTTTATTTCTTTATTATTAACACCACTGTTTTAATAAATCTCAATCCAAAAATTTATGATTTTTCGAGTTATGAGCTTGTTTGTTTCTTAATATTTTTTAATTTTTTAGTGAGGAATCCATGCAGTAACAACAATGGTGGGTGTGAACAGCTTTGTATTGTAACAGCTGGTAGTGAAGGTCTTGGTAGTTTAGGATACCGTTGCGCTTGCAGTATTGGTCAACGCCTCTCTCAAGATTTACGCTCTTGTAATCGTAAGTATACAATCTTCTTTCCTAACTTGATGCGTTGACCTCTGAGGGTTCTAATAGATTTATTCTTTGATTTGTCGGGCTCTAGTGGTTAGATTTAGTGTTACCTGAAGGGCCCGAACTAGATTGCGTATTCAACTTATGTAACTGGGTTTGAGGAAGGAATGTTGTTGGCACCACAGGGTATTATCTAGCCTTCGGAGGTTACAGGTATAGGTAAAAGCTTTAGAGTTTGAAAATTTTAAAGTTCATATAGTTGTGAATTTGAATCTTTGTGTGGAATTGACGGGATGATGAAGAATTACCGCTGTTTTCTGTAATTGAAGTTACAATTAGGGCTGTCTAAATCTTTTTCAAGTTTTAAAAAACAATTCTTATTTCTAAAACATGTTCTTACTTTCTGCACCCTTTACAACTTTCTCGTTATTTTTAAAATGATTTACAAGAAAATTTATTTTGATTGTTTCAGCGGTAAAAGAGTTCCTATTATACTCACAGCAAAGGTTCATCAAGGGACGAGTTCTAGACCCTGTTGTAAAGGGATTCAGCGATGCTATGGTACCATACATCTCAAGACGTGCCAGATTCGTCGGTTTGGACTTCGATGCAAGGAAAAATGCTCTTTACTATTCGGATGTACTCTTGGATGTTATTTATAAAATTTCAACTAATGGAACTGGTTAGTTTATATCTCTTATATTTTTATGTTATTTAGAAAGTTTTTTTTTTGTTTTTTATTTTGTAGAATTAGAACAAACATTAGGTTTTGCGAAGGAGAAAATTGAAAATTTTACTGGAGATTCACCTACTAAGTCTAGTACTTCTTTAGATTGTTACTCCCCTTTGTGTTTTTTAATATAAAAGACTAAATAACTATTAAGACAAAGTGATGTTTAGTCAAATGTGCTTTGGGACAAAGGGATCCTATACTTCTATTTATGTAAGGGGAGTAACAGTCTAAATAAGAACATTCCATATACCTTCTTTAGATTGTTACTCCCCTCTGTTTTCTTTATAAGGGGAGTAATAATCTAAAGAAGTGCCCTAGGGGTCGTCTGAATTCATCCAAAATCATCTACACAACTCACACCTTTAAAAGCTGCATTTGATAACATGCCTAACAAGTAGCTTGGAAGTACCAGCTAACTCTAGTTCTTTCAAAAATGCATTTTATTTTTAACATTTAACTCTGAAAGCTAAATTAGTAGTTATTGATGAAAAACCACAATAGTTATTCTTAAATTCACTCAGGTCCCACTGATGATGGTCAACTAAAGTGGTTTAAACGTGAGCCACTGAGGATTTTCAACTATATTTTGCTCTGATGTGAATAAGAGTAAAGTCTCTACTAGAGACTACTTACTATGTTCACTTACTACTACTATTAAAAACCTCACAAGGAATTAGAATGAATTTTCAGTCTCTCTGAATAAAGACTTAACATAAATAGTACTTTTTTAGATTGTTACTCCCCTATGGTTTTTTTTTTTTAGAATTTAAATGGATATTGTCTAAATAACTATAAGACGAAGGGATGTTTAGTCCAATGTACTTTGGGTCAATGGAATAGCACACTTCTGTTTTTATAAGGGGAGTAACAGTCTAAAGAAGAAAATTCCGTACACCTTCTTTAGATTGTTACTTCCTTCGTTTTTTTTATAAAGGGGAGTAACAATCTAAAGAAGTGCCGATATGACTATTTATTCAAATTGTTTTGTCTTGGATTTGATTTTATGTTGCTTTTTTTCAGGACGTGAGATAGTTCTTGCTAGTCAGAACGAGGGTGTTGAAGGACTTGCTGTAGATTGGGCTGCCGATAATCTTTATTACATTGATAGCAGGAAAGGAACTCTTAATGTCCTATCAACAAGGAATACCACCTACAGGAGAACTCTACTTAAGAACTTAAAGCGACCTAGAGCCATTGTTGTACATCCTAACAAAGGGTAAGCTTGTAGCCAATATTTAGTTATTATTTGCCCATAAATAAGCTAAAGTTCAGCCTCTAAAGATGTTTGGTGTGGAACTGAAGAACGGCCGTAGAAATTTGATTCTGGCCATTTCACTACCTTTGACGAAAACACCTTCAGCTCATTCATAATTTCTAGGAACTTCTTTAGACTGTTACTCCCTCATAAAAAACCGAAGGGTGTTGCAATCTAAAGAAGTTGTACGGCGTGTTCTTCTTTAGACTGTTACTCCCCTTAAAAAAACAGAATTAAATAATCTCTAATTTAATTTGTATTTTCATTTTGGCAGGTTTATCTTCTTCTCTGAGTGGGACCGGCCTGCTAATATCAGTCGAGCTTACACAGACGGTACAAATTTAGTTGTTTTCAAAGATGCAACACTTGGATGGCCCAACGGTCTATCAGTGGATTTCCAACGAGATCGTCTTTATTGGTGTGACGCTTTACTTGATCATGTTCAACATTCAAAGTTAGACGGAACTGATATCGTCACTATTAGTTCTCGACTTATCCGCCATCCTTTCTCTATAGTCATTCATGGAGGTATATAAGCTTTTCTATGCTAATTTCTGATTGTTGTAGGATTTAGATCTTCCTAGGAAAACCACTTTATGAAGTGTTATTTAAAGTTAGGCTTTTAAACCATAATTTTGGAAATTACATGATGTTTATATCTTGAAACAAATCTATTCTTATACATCGAGTCAAATGCTCCCAGCTAAGAATGTTCATCTGCGTTCCCTAAGGCAGACACTGGTAGCAAGAGTTGATGGAAGATAACCAAGAGGAAAAGATGAACCTCCTGGACAGATAACATCCAGAACAGCTTAACCTAGGTCCACAAAGGTTCATTCCTGAATTGGAAGATACGTTAAAAGGGTTAAAAAAAAGGGGCTATAATTGGTGGCAGAGCTATTTAGTCAATTCAAGTCTACCCTGCATGGTGATTCTTTTGCAACCCTCTAAACCGATCAGCAGATGAGGGCTAAAGTAAAGAATAAATCTTGGTATTAAAGTTGTCTATCTGTTTTAGATTGGATGTATATAACTGACTGGCGTCTAGATGCTATTATAAGGCTGAACAAGATGACAGGCGGAGATGAGGAGATTGTTGTTAAGGAATCTCCTACCAACAGACTGTACGGAGTGAAAGTATTCAGCCAGGGTGAACAAAGAATGCTTCCTGTACACCCATGCCAGGTGAACAATGGTGGCTGCCAAAAACTCTGCTTTGCAGTACCAGTTTCTAACATCTCTGAAAATCTTAAGGTATATCAATACGTTTATTTTTTTACCTCTGTTATATTTTCAAAGACTAGATGTAGTCATATTTTTAATTACAGAGTTAATTGACTTGAAATGTTACTTTGTGTTTGAAGGTGGTGTGCGGATGTCCTTATGGTGAGAAGATAGCTGAAGATGAACGTGCTTGTATGGCAGATCCTGATGCAGAACCAAGTGCCGCTGCGTGTCCAAACAAATGGGACTTTACATGTGCAAACCAACGATGCGTACCAAGAGCCTGGGTTTGCGACGGAGATGATGACTGTCTTGATAATTCCGATGAAATGCAGAACTGCACTAGTTAGTACATAAAAACTGATTTTTGTTGATCGAGACATTGAGTTTTAGGTTTTCTAATGATGATTGCTTTTCAATGGGTGTAGAATTCAATTCATAGATGATGATTCTTCCAGCTGCCACCATGGACTCTGAAGATGCTTTTTGTTAAGTGCCAAATGTTTGGTCTAATACCCATTTAGATGCAATCAAAGTGTTTGTTTTACATCAAGTAATGAGTTTTCTAATTATTTCCTGTTACACCATTGAAATTCATATGGTTTCTTTGTAGCTTCACCATCACTCTATAAATTGGCCAAAGGTTTTGACCTTTCTGTAATCTAATGGATTAGATAATTTCTCAAAGTAACTTATTAACGCAAATTATTGACTTATCCTTCTTGTTTCAGAGCCAACATGTGCACCTGGTGAGTTCCAATGTGCTTCAGGACGTTGTATATCTTCCAACTTTAAATGCGATGCCGAGAATGACTGCGGTGACTTCTCAGACGAGACTGGTTGTCAGAATGTAACCTGCTCCGCATCGCAATTCGCTTGCGACAATGGCCGATGTATCCCTGCAACATGGAAGTGCGACTCTGAAAATGATTGTGGAGATTCTTCTGATGAAGGAGACTCATGTGAAGAGAAGACTTGCGCTTACTTCCAGGTAAACTTTTCTTAATTCTAACATCTTGACTTAATTTGCTTTGACGTAGTTCCTTTATGGCACATACCTTGTGACAGTCCTCACTTAATTGAAGAGGAGTGCAGCTGGTCAAAGATGCCTTTTATGTACTAACTGTGTTCCATCCTCTGTCACTGTTTGGAGTTGGCAGCTAGACACAGACTAATCCACTCCAATTTTTGCTAAATTAAATTTAAGGAGTAAAATAGTTTAACATTCATGCTTTATTTGTGTTTAGTTTACTTGCCCAAGATCAGGACACTGCATCCCTCAGTCGTGGGTATGCGATGGAGACAACGATTGCTTTGATAACCAAGATGAAGCAGGATGTCCTCCCATCACCTGCTCGGCCACTCAGTTCAAATGTGCAGATCTACGTCAATGTGTACAAGAAACTTATAAATGTGATGGAATCTTAGATTGTAACGATGGCTCAGATGAGCTTGGCTGCCGTAAGTATTGTTTTGATTTTTATCATTTACGTCTACGTATTGTGAATTTTGTTATCATCAAAATTTCCTGATTTTTTAAAAATTTCTTATTGATAGTATGTGTTAATTTTTACAGCAACACTAGCTCCCAACCAATGTGACCCTGAGAAGCAATTCAAGTGCGAGAAATCTGGTATATGTATTCCAAAAGCTTGGCATTGTGATGGTACACCTGACTGTGATGATTCTTCTGATGAACCCAAGTCTTGTGGACAGGTAACCTTTCTTAAAGCAACTATTCAAATAACAATTCAGTAACATATGATATTAATCTAATCTATGATAAGAGAAGATAATCTATCTAAATGATAATAACTAACACATTTATGAAATTCTGATTGTCAATAGGTGGCATGCCAGACAGGATACTTTAAATGTAAGAATTCCAAGTGTGTATTCAAGGCTTACATCTGCGATGGAAGAGATGATTGTGGTGATGGATCAGATGAAGACTCTTCTCATGCTTGCGGTGCACCAGCATTCAGGTAATATTTGTGGTGATAATATACTTACTTAATCCATGCCATCTTCCATCAACTTGTGTTGAGGGCAAAAGATCTCCTGTCTAAACAGTTTCGAGCCACTCTACTCAAGTAGAAATTCTCTTTTAGTGTAGACAATCCATTTTCTTCCGAAGTCTTTCTCTTTCTTCTATGTGGCCTCATCACTTCCAATCTCTCCTTGATGCCTTCAGATGATACGTGGAGTCTCATTCTCTGTACAGTTTGAAAAGAAAGAAGTGGAATAAAAAAAGAGGAAAGACCCTCATCAAACTTTCGTTGAATTAATGAGGTGATTTTCATGTATATTTTCAGAACCTCTTCCAGAAGCTTCGCTATGCTAATGCTGATTACCTTCTGCGCCCATTTGTTTCTCTTCAACATGGTTTTCACTATGTTATGCTAAAGATGTTTCATTTTTCTAGGTGTGGAAACGGTGAATGGATGTGTCCTGGTGTCAGTGAACGTTGTGTGAATCTCACTAGTGTCTGTGATGGTAAACTTGACTGTCCTAATGGAGCGGATGAAGGACCAGGATGTGATCTTAACCAGTGTGCACATCGTCAACCCATCTGCAGTAACAACTGTACTCAAACACCATCGGTGAGTTCATCAGTTTATCTATTCCTTTTAATTAATTATGGAATGAATTAATTGTTACAATTCCAATTGCACGCCTTCTTTTAGACTTTTGTCATGCTTTGTTTTTTAACTACGCTCTATAATGCAGTGCCGATAGCAGAAGAGGAAGAATGAACCACTTGTTTGAAGCTAGCCATTAGGCCACTTATTTGGGCGTTGTTTACTAACCCTGCAGTTGTAGTAGTAGTAGTAAGGGGGCGGGAAGGCCTAGCCTAGCAAACAGACCTCATTTGGATCCTTTTTGCTAACCCAAGACACACCTAAACCTATCAAACCACCACCACCTCATTCTCAAACCTTTTTGTTTGGATTATGAAGGAGAGGATGTCTTGCCTCTTCAGTGTTTCAAGTTCCTCTACCACAATTCCTCTCTCCTTAAGCTATGAAAGTGCAATCTCCCATATCCTTCACACACTCCCAGGCAATGGAAAGCTGTTTCCTCTTCCTCTCCACATACTGGACATATGGGGTCCTCCTCTACCTTTAGTTATGCCAGATGTCTACTGAGCCTGCAGTGTCCAGTTAGCACTCCAACCAGATTTCTCAAGTTGGTCCTACTCAGTCCTAACCAGCCATCTGATTTTCCTTTTGTTTATTTTTGGCAGTAACATCTTGGACTGCCTGCATCCCTCTGTTTCTAACCATTCCCTTCCTAACCCACTTCTTAATACTTTACTCTTAACCTGACCTTTCAACCACTCAACTACAGGGTCAGGTCCATAGAAAGGCATAGAGCAAACCCAGTATGGAGTTCAGTCACTTTAAACACCAATGTACCACTGAAGTGAATATGATGTGAACAATAGTGGGCCATGTAAATCAAATTGCGGTGAGGGATTGATTACATGACCTCAACCTTGGTTATTAGTTGGCCTATTGATTTAGAATTTACTAATGTTTTTAGAACCACAGCTACTCAAAACCCCAAAAGTACACTCTATTACCACATAAGTGATATTACACAAGTATTTCGCATAAGTAACATCTTGTTTTCTATGTCAACAGGGAGCCTTATGCACATGCCCATCAGGTGAGAAGCTAAGTAAGGATGAAGTCACATGTGAGGATATTAACGAATGCGAACCTGCCGGACTATGTTCTCAGATTTGTACCAACACCAAGCGGAACTACGTTTGTTCTTGTACAGAAGGCTATGTTCTTGAACATGACAACCATACTTGCAAAGCTATCAGTAAGTATCAGGAAATCTTTAAAAAAAATCTTAATTTATGATTATTATCATTGTATTATTGGATCATTCATGATTATCATGGGATCATTCATGATTATTATTGAATCATTCATGATTATCATTGAATCATTCATGATTATTATTGAATCATTCATGATTATCATTGAATCATTCATGATTATTATTGAATCATTCATGATTATCATTGATTTGGGATTTTATGATTGATGATTATCAAGCAGTAATGTTATTTAATATACTAATTATCTTTATAATATTAATTTCAGATCACAGTGCTGCATTCTTAATTATTTCAAATCGTCATTCGATATTGGTTGCCGATTTGAAAGACCAAGGTTTGGAACGAGTGCCCATCATAGTGGAAAACGTAGTGGCAACTGCAAGCAACATGCATACCGGCACACTCTTCTGGTCCGATATGAAACTCAAGAAGATTTCTCGACTCGATCGAGGCCATGACCCTGTAGATGTAAGTCTAATTGAAATTTAAACAAATATATCGATATTGAAAGCCATATTAGATTTCTACCAATGGCATTTCATAACTCTGATGCAGGCAAACATCCATTGGTTGAAATTTCAATAAAGATTTATATGTCATATTCTTATAATTCTTCATTATTTTATTGCCGAAATTATGAATTTACATTTTTAAACTATTAATTTAGATTTACATTTTTTCTGATCAATAATTTATTGGTGTCTGAGAGAACATTTAAAATTGGAGTTAATAATAACAATGGAGGGGTATTAATAATTCTTTTAACTTTTTACCAATTAATGTGGAGTTATATTTAAGAAATTGTCTACCCATGACAGCTTTATCATTAGACATTTGAGTTCAACATTAAACAAGTAATCAGTGACATGAATTTCTCATATCAATGACTAAATTAATAGAAAGATGAGAAACCAAAGAGACAAAAAATGAATTTATGTAAATCAATTGTTTAGCTTCTTCTACTTTCTTTTTTTCTCTGGCAATGATAATGGAGATT